>JABXJD010000741.1:0-32500 GCA_013375575.1 Percina caprodes | reverse complement strand
TTTCCAAATTCTCCTTCCACCTTCTCCTTGCTCTTCTGGCCTGTCTTTATCCCTAACTACCCCTGATGATTCTTTTTACTCCCTCCTACTCCTCCCCTTTAATCTTCCAATTCCCCCGTTTTTTTCATTATTTACGGTAATTCTGTTTTATTCGCCACTCGCCTACTGCCCTTTTACTTTATCTCTAATTCTCTCTCTCCCTACTTGGCTCTCCTCAGTGGACTTATCCTGGGACCATAATCACTTTACTCTATCTTTTTATTTGTCTTCTTCTTTTTTCATCCACCCAGTCTCTCTCCTCACAATCTGGCCCCTTCTTGTTCTACTCCTGATTACTGATGGTTTTGATGAAAAAACTCCCCTCTAGCCATTTTGTAAGGGAGTAATGTGATGCGTCTGCTTGTGCATGCAAACTATAAAAGCAGCACCTGATCTGTGTTTCCACTTGAACACCAACACTGACATGGATCGCCGGCCACACAGCCACATTGTGTTCTTCGCTTTTAGTCATCTACAGCTCTTTTGCTTGCCCCATCACGGTATGAACATTTTAGCCCACTAAAACATGAATTCATGATAGTGCTTTTAAGACAAAAATGCTTGACCTATAATCTACTGCTTTTCACTTTTTTTTCATAACACAAGAAATGAGAATTGCTTCATTTCACAGCAGCCCATATTAAATAAAATGCACTTTATATGACACGCAAGTCAACTGCACATTTCAAAATATATATTCAAACATGCACAAACTTAAAACATTCACGTTTACGGTGAATTGAGGCTTTTTGCTGATTTATTTTTATTAATGGCATAGTTCAAAGTCAAAAATTTACTGTAATATTTAGAAACAAATTGTCAGAGCATCAAACTGTTTTTTCTTTTCTATTCCCCTGTCTATTTCCAGCTTTATACTTGGAGTGCTGGCTAGGTCTCCTTGAAGAATTGAAATTTCTCTCTTGAAAGTGAATGCTACTGCGAGGCTATCTATGTTTCATCATGGGAGCAAGGCCACAGTGATATAAATTTGCCCTGACAAGTCATGCAGCATAATTCGCAACAATGTTAGTAACGTAACAAACACACACACACACACACACACACACGTATATATAGAGAATCATGCATGCACATACTGTGCATGCTGTATAAGTAAGTGTGTGTGTGTGTGCGTGTGTGTGTGTGCATGTGCAGGATCTGAAAGTTATTCTAGTGGAATGTGTTCTCATTAGAACCCGTCAGAATCTGTCCACCTCGTTAGACAAGAGTCTCTAAGATCGAGAGAGGGCTGGCAGGATAGGGAGAGGAAGAGGCAGCATTTATCAGAAAAAGAAAAGGATGAGGAGAGACAGCTCGAGGAAAAATGGTCAGGAGGCAAGGATTTTCTTTGACACCTTGTCGTTCAATATAACCATTGTTATTTTAATCTCTAGCTACATCAGACTGCAGCCTTGCATTTGTCAGAAAATGGATCGGGCTATGTACCGGTAACCTAAAACTTCACTTGGTGTTGCCTGTCTTTTTAACAACTTGACTGATCATATAATATCCTCCATAATCGTCTTTTCAGTTGATGTGAATATCCACTTAAAATCCGCTCATTGTACATCTTCGTTGTCATCGTCATTATTTTTAAATTTGTACTAGCACACTGCCTGTTTGGAACGGGCCAATTACTTAGCGTGTGGTATTGCTGCTTGTATTTTTGTACCCCCAAATAACTTAATATGCCACTTACCTACAAACTTACTGTGTGTGTACTTCTACTTCCGAAGGAAAACGTTGCACTACTACATTTATCTGAAAGAGAAATGTTACTGCATGGCGCACCGCCATGAGTCCATGAGGCAAATGTCTGTGGTTGCTCTACATTTTATACATTTACTAGTGATATTTTGTGATATAAAACGCCACCCATCCTTTCTGTTATAAGAGCCACTTAGCAAAAAACCTGCGTTAATGAACCATCAGAACAGTTTGACATCTAGTGTCGTCAAAAATATTTTTAGAGCCAGCGTTTTTTTCCCTCAACCTTTTATTGTGCGGCTGTTTAGTTTTATTTACAGTTTACAATATCTAATGCTGTCCAAACTGCTCCAAATTCTAAACCCCAAGTTCATTGGCTACCCAAGAAGCCAAGTGTTAAGTAGATCGGATGAATGGTTGAGATATTTGAAAGACACACACACACACACACACACACACACACACACACACACACACACACACACACACACACACACACACACACATACTTTTTTTCTTTTAGTTATATAGGACGTACAGTATTAACACAAAGGGCCAGGGAATACGCAATGAAAAAAAGATATATGATGAAACCATATAAAATCTGAATAACCGTAAACAAATGTTAGAAATAAAAGACTAGTTAATAACCTAAAATCCTGAAATCTCAACAGCATAATTTTGCTTCAAGATTTTAGTTTAGAAATCCATCCAGTCTGCTGATGGGGCAGGTAAACTTGCCCCATCAGCAGACTGTAGAGAGTTTATATTGTGACTTTCCAGAGCTTTCAGACCTCTGAATCTTGTCATCAATTACTGTAAATGTTGCAGGTGTACCATGAAGCATATTCTGCAACTGTGTTTTTTTGCTTCAAAATATTTATAATCCAATTTTACTACACATATGATTTGCTCTCAAATGTATTGATTTTTGACTTTAAAGTCAGAACTCAAATACATTCACGTGTGGCCCTTATCCTCTTCTGCACTTTCCCATGTTTGTCCATTTTTAAAATAATGTAAGTATTTAGTGAGGAGATACAGGACTTCAACATTGGCACTAATTGAGCCTGTAGGAAACTGTCTGTATTTAGTTGTGAACTTTAGTAGTGATCCAGTTGATTTTGTTGTGAGTCTAAAATAGGCTGAGAGTTTTTCCCAAACTGTTCAGAATGGAGTTTAAATGTTTGTTTTAGCCTCTATTGTACCAGTTAAATCACCGAAAGGAAGCTATAAGGGTGCAACATCTAGCCTCGATCAATCTTGGGGGAATGCCAGAATTGAGCTGCACCAGGGTACTGGAGGATTATGTAAGTAAAGTAAAACAGGGCAGTAACTTCTGTCAGTGGCAGGGAGGAAGTTTACACATACTGACTAGAGCGTAGTGTTGTACATGCTCTTGAAGTAACTCCAATACAAGGGAGCAGCAAGCTGCAGCCAGGGACCGAAACCAAGACACTGTCATGGTGGGCAAGCGTTTCTAGCTCTTCTAGTCAGGTGGCTTTGGTCTTCTGTTTTAAATGTTTCAGCTACACCCACCAAAACAGGTGACTGGCAATGTATACATTTACTAGAGGGACTATATTACTTGACAGATTAATAACATCAGTGTATTATTGCTTGTTTTAATTGGTATTGATAAAAGTATAGCATTTATTGAAAAAAATGCATGTTCTAATTACATCCGCATTTTATTGTTTCAGTACATATTGTTGTTTTAAAGCACAGCCTTTCATTAGTCATTAATTTATTTTGTATTTAACCATTCTGGTTTTGGTGACTCAGGTGCAGTAGTTTGAGTTTCCTTGCCACATGCAGCCAGTAAACTCAGTGGTCTGTCCTGGGATTGTTCTCCAGACCATTCTTTTTGTTATATCTTTTTTGCTCTGTGATTGCTTGAAATCCAAGCTGATTGTTCCCCAGCTAACGTCCGACTGGTTTTTAATTTGAGCACAACAATAAAGGAAATATAAGAATTGTTATAGTAATTATTTTGACCTTTGAGCTTATCTAGCATGACTGCTGTGTTCCTTGACTTGGGAAGCAAGAGTTGTCCATATAAACAAGTATATACACAAAAAGGGGAGTCAGTGCCTCCATGGTTCTCTGTAAGAAAACGATGGATTGCTCCCTCCAGGCTGAGAGTGAGTTACTGCTCCATATGCTGGAGGTTAAGTATCTCCGGTCTTGTTAATGAGTGAGGGTAAAATGGAGTGAGATGGACAGGTGGTTTGGTGTGGCGTCAGTAGCGATGAGTGCTTTGTGACATTGTGGTGAAGAGGAGCTCTCGGTTTACCAGTCCATCTATGTTCCGACCCTCTCCTATGGTCATGAGCTTTGGGTAGTGACTAAAAGAATGAGATCACAGATACACCAGAATAAGTTTCCTCCATAGGGTGGCTGAGCCCAGTCTTAGTGATGGAGTAAAGAGTTCAGACATCCAAAAGGAGCTTAAAGTAGAGCCGTGTCGAAAGGGGCCCATTGAGTTGGTTCGGGCATCTAATCAGGCTGACTTCTGGGACCCTCGTGTTTGAGGTTTTCGGGCAAGTCTAACTGGTAAGATGCATCTGTGGTTAGACCTAGAACACTCAGAACATAGAGTGATATAGCTCATCTGACAGGGCGCCTGGGGCTTCCCCAGGTAGAGCTGGAAAAGCGTTGGGGAGAGAGACGTCTGGAATACTTTGCTTATAAGAAAGAAGATGGCGATGGATGGATGTTGATGGCATGGATAACACTGATTAGTCATACATACATTATTTAGTCATAGAGTACATTACATTGTGCTTACAGTGATGTAATGAGACTTTGAGCTAATTACATTATCTAATTAGTTATTGCTCATGTAAAAATAATCAGCATACATTACAAAGTCATTAGCCCAGAGTTTGCCGGTGATCTAGCATTAAAAAGTTGTAATCCTCCAACTATATAGAGTTTCATTGAACGTATTGTCAGTGGATAATTAAAGAGTTGCTTTCACTTGACTCCTCTTTGAGTTTAACCTATATTTTAGCAACATTAACCCTTTGATCTCGCATGCCCGATGGTTAACATGATGAATCTGGGGATTACACATTACACAAACAACAGCACATCTGTCCAACTGTCTACACACACACACACACACACACACACACACACACACACACACACACACACACACACACACACACACACACACACACACACAATCAGTGATATTGAGTCTCACCATTTCTTTCACTCTCCCATCTTTTTGTCATGGCATACAAACAGTAGGTAGCATAGTCAAAATGTGTGTGTATATGTGTGTGAGAGAGTTTGTGTGTATGTCAGGCAGCGCATGCACGTACAAGTCCCTTTCTGTCATAATGGATGTTGGAAATCTAGCCACCAGCTCATGTGGAAGAGTGTGGTAGAAAAGGGCATTGTGCTGCAGCTAAGACAAATGTTGTTATTACTCTCAGCCTTTGCATTCAATTTGTTTTTTAAGCCGCTTGAATACCCTATTTACAGCCTAAGATTAAGTGAATTAATCTTTGGGCTACTTCCATTGAAGAAACACTCCTCCCTTTTCTCTTTAGACTCAGAGGGAAAGCACAGAGGCAGAATGAAAACATACAGTAGCCAGCCAGTCACTTGGAAAACATAACCTGTGTATTTCTGTGTGTGTATCTCTATTTCAGTATAGAGAAGCTATAATGTAAGACTGTGTTTGTGTTTGTGTTTGTGTGTGTGTGTGTGTGTGTGTGTGTGTGTGTTTATATTTTTCCCTGATCCCAATCCAAGTTTTTTAATATTTGTGTCTGTCCAATCTGCTACTTATTTTTTACGTAAATATTGATTAAATATGTATCTGACACATAGCAGATGTAGCCCTCATTATATTTTTACAAGCCAATTGATCCAAATACTTAAAGTCCTAATTCAAATGTTGCTTAGATTAATAATTGATATTAAGGAAGGTTTCACTGAAAGAATGTGCCTCCTGAAGCTAACGTCATGTGCAACAGAAATAAAAACGGTCTCAATCTGCTCCCGATTTTACAGCGGTGGTAAGAGTGATGCTTTATAAACAGTTTTTGGCAGAGTATAGACACCGGTTGCAGAGAGCACACAAACCCAACAACAGCCAAATGTAATTTTGGCCTGCCATCAAGTTACATCAATGTTAATTAGCAACAACTGATATGACCTGCCCCGGCTACTGTCTGCCATTGCCTAAAGCGATGGGCTGTACCATCTAAACCTTAGAATTGGCTCTGTTACCGATCTTTAGGATCGTCTCAGGACATCCCTAATAACTTTGCATGTGTACCGCTGCTCATATGTGCATGTACAGCAAGTTTGGACAATTCTTGATAAAATGAAAGCACATTTTATTTGGTAAGAATTGAGATTACAATTCTCTTATGAGTCTCAGGTAAAATGTCTTCAAAATTATCATAAAAAGAAACAAAGCAATTGCATGGACTTGTATTAAATAACATCTATTAAAATACCAACACGGTAAACAACGTACCTTCACAGTAACAAAACAATTGCTATACCTATCTGTCCACGTCCACATTAATCCACAATAGTACAATTGGTTTCTGGGAATTGGCGAATATAGTGTCTGTGATGGAAGTAGCATCAAGCAACTTCTTTAGTTTCCATACACAGCAGTTTAGTTGAGAAGGATTGTTTCAAAACTAAATGTAAGTAGGATAACACTTACTGTTAAGTTAGTTTAAACAATTTGTGCAGAAGATGGAATAACAAATAGAATCTTGCAACAGGCAAAATTACACCAAATTTAACTATAAATATGCATTCATGTATGCCACTTTTGCTAATAAACTTGTTAATTCATTGACAATAAGCAATCATACATTAAAGGAAACACACATTGACCTGCATGCCTTGCATGCTGTACAGTCAGACTACCCAGACAGAATATGTTCTCTAAAATGTTGGTGACAGTCAAGTTTAGCTGTCAACTCCCACTCCATCTCACTTTAATAACGAAATAACACAGGGTGTAGCCTAGGCTATTTAGCTTGCTGAGTGTGTCTCCACAAACATAGCCAAACTGTGTGAGATGAATAGAGTCAAAGTCATATGTCTAATAATATCTCTGGCAGCGGTAACATACATTTTCCAGTAACCTTAGTGTTTGGTGCACGTTAAAAAGCTACATACTAGGGTTATGTCCACCTGCAACATATAACCACAACCAAAGATTGGACACTCTTTGCGGCGACCCAGCATGACGTCACAGAAAGCTTTGTAGCTAATTTTATTGGTTGAATGTTAGCCAAGTGGTAGGTACAGGAAGAGTCTGTCTTAAAGTACATTTGTGTGTGCCACAACAGTGACAAATTATGAGTACTCATTTTAAATTGGCAACTCTCCAAAGCACATATAACAGAATTGTTGTCCTTAACAAATGCGATTACGTACGTGCCTGAATTGAGATTGCAATCTTATAACGATTAGTCATTTAGCCCTAATTTATAGTATATGTGCAGAAAATCTATTTGTACATACAGTCTCTGCAAACCACCTGCCTTGGCTTTAACATATCTTGTGTACAGCATATGTGTTAATGTGTATGTTGGTGTATAGCAGGGACTAGGTGTGGGAGGAAGTGAAGGCATTTGTGTGATAGAAAATAGCTTTGCATGTAGTATAAGATGAAGAAAAAAGAGAGTTGAGGCAAGGAAGTGGAAGTGGTCTATTAGCTCTGGTTCAAGGTGCTGTTACAGTTTAAGCTTAGATTAGTCAGACAGGGGTCACTGCTTCCTCTTTAGACTCTTTCTTTCACCTGCCTTCTCTCTGCTTTCCTCTATTTTCCTTCACTGCAGCTTTTTTCCTAACTTGGTGCCCATCTGTTATGGTCTATGTGCTCTTCTCTCTCCTGTCATTTTTCTCAGATACTTTTGACTGTTTTATTCACACAGGTTGCCTCTTACTCTTACAACTTCATTCTGCGTTCTCTCTATTAAATGCCACCTTGTTCCTTTTTTATGTTGCTTCCCCATTCATATGTTTGGTAATCGGACTTTCCTTACCATTTTGTCTCTGCTTATCTTGCTATCTTTACCCATCTCTTTATATATTACATTTTATACTTTTCACCTCTCCTTTGAGCTGTCTAGATTGTGTCAAAAGCAGCAAGCCTTGGTTTGGTGACTATGACATTGATGCTGGGCCAACAGCTCCTCTCATATCAGTTTTGCAGCATTAAGATAAAATAACAGACGCACCAGAAAATAAGGCTAGCTTTGTTCAGAATGGCTTCAGTCCTGCTTGGAGCACTTTCACAGACATCTTGAGTTGTATTGTTGTGGAATATTTTCTTTAAAGGAGTGAAATATCTCAGCAAGTAATCAACAACAGGTGGTGTAACTCATTAGCTAACTAAATAGCACAGTTAGACAGCAGGCTACTTAACCAAGTCATGCTGGGTGTCTACTCAGAGGAACCAGAAATATGTCTGACGTTTGGTGTCATAAAACACTTTTTCTTCTTCTGTATTTTGGTGTCAGGCCATTGGCCCATTACATAGACGCTTTCGAAGCTATTTCCTTGATTCCTCTTGCTTGGTTCTTTATCAATCAACTAATATTTAGAATGGGCAGTTCCTAAAAAAATATTATTCTTGTATAGTTTGCATTTGATTAGTCAATGATTTTCATTACTGCCTCTACTGCATTTACTGGATCAGTGAAATGTATGTCAGCTTTTAGGGTGGAACTGTGGCCAAATTCATACGTGAACCAGATTCTGTATGGAAAAATAGAGTAACGTTCCTTGGTTCTTGAAAGAGTTTCAGTTCCTGGGAAATTGTTTCTGCATTGGAAAATACGTTTCTTTTTCTGCCACCACCCCTCCTCCCACATACCATACAATCTGTTAATATGAATTTATTCTTCTGGTTAATCCTGGCCTTTGTGGAAAGAGGTCAAATTACCAATTAATATACCCCATGTGTTGTTTAAGAATGAGCTCAATTTAGAGCTGCTGAAAGTGTCAAAGACAATATTAAAGACTGTAGCTTGTGTTGGGTCAATCCAACAACAACGCGTCTATTACGTTAGCCAAAAGTCAAATTGCTCCCTTGTGATTTGTGAGCATTCTGCCCTTTGATTAGTTTTGATTTTAGTAAAGACAAGAACAGCTTAATACAAAGTGTTACAAACTGGCATGTTTGAATTCAAAACATTAAGAGGGTTGCTGTTTGGTGGCCTTTTGTTACAACACACTACACAGTGCGTGCTGAGACCGATCATTTGTATTCAAATTCTGAGGTGTGCACAGGAGGAAGAGAAGGAAAATGAAGAAGAAGGCAGTAAACTGGAGAGACCAGGAATGCAGAAATAAGTGAAAGAGAAGAGGGAGAGGAAGAATTATCAGGAGTAGGTGGTTTAAGAGGCCGGTTGTAAAGCCCATTTGTTAAAATATAATAATAATAATAATAATAATAATAATAATAATAATAATAATAATATATAGTAGTGCATCAACATAAAATGTTGATATAGTTGATTGTAAAACAATAAACATGACCTTGACTTTGAACTACATGCAGCAGTGTAGCCATTGATTTACGTTTTTTCTCCATACACACTAATGGCCTGCTTCACGGCTGGTGATAATTTCACATTTTGCATGTTAGAAATAATCTCTGGTTTTAAGTTAAGACTTCCCTAGCTGTCAGCTTTATGCCACTGTTACAGTCAAAAGGTATTTGATTGGCTGTACAGTATATTGAAACATTTAATAATTACTCTGTAGCCACCAAGTTCTGTGAAAGATTAATTGTAAAAAGTTATGTTAAACATCTGTGCATCTGTTCTGTCTCTTGAATGCACTTTATAAATGCGGAGGCTATTGAAAATACATCCATCCCCACTGAGCCATGCAGAAGCCTGATTTGTTATTATGGAAGTATAGGCTATGCTATTGATGATAGCAACTTTGAAATTGTTGCTTTGGGGCAGGGGGTCTTGAGTCTTGTTGCCTAGGGCGCATGAAATTGTTAATCCTGCCCTGCTTGGTGTGATAATGTAGTGTTAGTTTTGAAGTGTTTCCTCTGGATTTATTTTTCCAACAAACTTATCTGCTAATGTCAGCTACCTGCTGTTACCTTGAAACCATCCAGACAGACAGTTTAACAACAAAACGCTGAGTGAACATAAGGAGCTGCGTAACTAGTATCCCACTGTATGAGTGAGGATGGCCTTATATAATATTTACACTGCTCTATTCCAGTAGATACATGTATATGTCTTGGCAATTAAATAATTTAAAAAAAATTAATATAGGCTATTTTTCAGGCAGGTGCCTGTCAGTCTTCTGGGTTAAAATGGAATTACAGGTTGTCTACTTTCTCAGATTTGGATCAAACCTTTTATATATCAAGAATGTGTCCCGAAACCAAGGCACGTAAAATATTTCTGTTCAAAGGTTAGATAGCAAGCAAAGTCTACTTAGGCAGTGATACATTTTGAAAATAAAACTTGTGTTTTGCTTAAATATTTGATCCTTCTGCTGTTACAAAACACAATTTTGGCTGTTTATAGCATTATGTCTTTTAATGTGACAAAAACACAAAATAATAATTTTGACCATGTATTGGTATGTAATTTACGGTGGTGTAAGGTGCTGGAAAAAACTTTAAAATGGACCTTGAAAATGCTTGAATTTGACCTTGGAAAAGGTCTACGAACCTTGTAAACTGTTGGTTAATGCGTGCAACACATTTAAAATCATGGTGCGCTTCACATTGCCACTTTGTGATTACAAATGGAAATATTTGGGAATTAGTTTTAATATTACTACTTAATAAATGCTCATCCTGTCTGCTGGCAAATCTGTTAGTTGTCTAGAGATGAAATGATGGTGGCCATCATGGAGGGGATTACAGCATTGCTGATCACAGATCAGTTTCAGTTCTTTAATCTGTGTCTGGGACGAGCAGAGATGATGACTGAGTACATGGCACACACACACACACACACACACACACACACACACACACACACACACACACACACAAATAGCCAGGTGGGTAGACAGGAAACATCAAATGTAATTCATAGATTTATCTACTCAGACAGCAACCTACCATGCTCCTGAATTACAGCAGCTTGGGCAATGAATAGGATATGTAAGCATTGTGATTCTTGTCTGCACATCTGAGTATGAATAGGTTAGCGAGTGTGTGCATGTGTTCGCAAGTTTTTCCATGCAGGTTTCTCTGTGTTGTTAAGAGAATCCACAATCACACACACACACACACACACACACACACACACACACACACACAGTGCAGCAGAAGTCTTCTATGCTTTTTACTAAGGAGGCAGAAAAGTGTGCTATTGATTGACTGTGAGAGCAGAGAAGAGACAAATGCTCTTTGGCATTCTTTGAAGGACATGGTGCAAAGTGCTGCCTTAAAAGCTCAGTGTGGGGTCTGATTCTTTGGCTGGTTGTGAAGCTAGTGTAGTTTGTGCATCGAGGTGTGCAGGACGAGTTTATCGCTGGCAGTCCATGGCATAGGCAGTCAGGCTTGCTGACAAATTGTGGTGGTTGTTAGAGCAAAAGAATCTTTATTTTGTATTAGTATTGTTATTTATTGTTGTTGATTAGAATCGTTTCCTTGCATTCATGGTGCTTAGCCTATCAGTTGTTAATTTATCATCATTATTTATTATTTTATTATATATTTACATGTACACAGTTCTTCATTCAGTCATCAACTTTTCAAAGTTTCACTTTTTTAATTATTTTTTGGCATTATTTTTTCACATCCAACATGCTAATTCATAATGAAATAGAATAGTCTCTATAACAGAGTTTCTCAGTCCAGTTTGTTGCGGGTCAGTAGTTTAATTGATCACATATGGCCATTTGAAAAGTCCACTGCCCTGCTCCTTTTCTCTCCATCTTCTGGATTGCTCAAACTCAATTAGGCAATCACACTTATACCTGTACTCTATACATGCGCACACACAAACAAAGACAGAGACACAGAAACACAGACTCAGTGGGCTACTTTCATTTCCAAGATGAAGGGGGAACGGGAGAGAGGAGCAGAGGACAAGGGCACTGGAAGTGTTGTGTTTAGTCAGCAGAGTGTGTCAGCCAGCTAATGGACAGTCAGGCCACAGACTCTCCCTGAATGTGATCCAAAACCATTAGCAACTTGCACACTTCAAAGGGTGGTAATGGGTGATCCTGTGAAACCGTCCTAGTGTTGTGCACGTGTGTGTCTTATTTACCTCTCTGCATTGTTCTTGTACATCATGGCTTGTGAGGTTCAGAGCGTTAATCCCATGACTCCCCCATGAAGACAGGTTGATGTAGACATAAATTACTAAAAATGCGACGACAGTCACCTGGAATCTTAAATGAGATTGTATCGATGACCGCACTATGTGCTAAACATAGGATGTTAAACCTGTTGTGTTTTTCTGTTTGTAGCTGCTGAGGTTATATGCAGATTGACTAGAATTGAATGGAGTGTCATCTGTAGATGGATTATTGTAAATACATTTGTTGAAGTGGAATTAGGTTGTATACGAGAATGGTGACATGTATTATGAGAATGGTGACATGTATTGGCCAAAAACCTTTAATACCTTTTAGGCCTACGTATATAGGCCTTTGTCTGCTAAATAAATAGGTTCAACTTATTTCTTGAGCCATGTAAGCTGCATGCAGAGTGAAATATCTTGATCTATTGAATGGATTGCCATGATAATTTGATATGCGTAATAACTACAAGGTGCTGGCAAGTCTGTACGACCCTTGGTCACCTTGGACCCCTACCCTACACCACCAGGGCTAAGCTAATTGTTCGACACCTTTGGGACAAACAACATACATTTGGTAATGTATATTAGTGCTTAAGGAGGAATGAGTGTATGCATATGTTTCCTATTAATTTGTATTTGAGTCCCTCTTTAGAATTACCCTCACACCCAGAATTACCCTCACACCCAGAATTACCCTCATTACCAACAAGCACCTAGACTGAGCGTCTACCCATTATCTTCACTTCAATACTGGTACAGTGTAATTTGGGCTATGTTGGCTTTTTGTAGTAACTTGATTTCTTAAATGTCATGTAGCAGATGCAGCACGGAAGGTCACTGTCCAGTCTGCCCTGAATAAAGTGCACTGTGATCTGATACCATGGAAAGTATTTGTGGGTGTGAAAGGTGTAATTATGCCCAAGTGGGATTCCAAAAACATACAAATCTGCCTAGTGCATGCCAGTGTCTTTCCCTTGACCTCTGTCTTTGATCTTTATTACCTCTCTTCCAACCCCCCCACCCTTTTACTTTACCTGTGCCTCATGTTTCCTTTCCCATATCTTTGTCCTTTCAACTGTTCTGTTTGCTAATTGACACTCATGTAAAAAAATGAACTCACTTAATCACGCTATCTGAAATCAGTTTCTCATATATATCCATATATCCATTTGTATAGTGTACAACTGATATTAGCTTATCTGCAAGAACTTCTATCAACAGGTACATATACAGTACATTCACCATTTTAGACTCTGTCTGTCTACGTACACTTATCTGATGCTTTTATCCAAAATGACTTATAAGTACCACACCTAATCACAGAAAGAGAATGGGATGACATGACAAGAAAATGCTACAGTGGGCACAAGAATAGTTTTGAAGTGCACTTTATTTTTGCAGCAACAACTCTCATAGTACTCTTGTGCAAGGCACTTAACCCCTAAGTCCTCCAGTAGATCTATTCAAGTGGCCACTAGACCGACTGGAGTAGCTGTCAAATGTGTGTGTTAGTACTCCATGCAGCAACAACTCTCATAGTACTCTTGTGCAAGGCACTTAACCCCTAAGTCCTCCAGTAGATCTATTCAGTGGCCACTAGACCGACTGTACTGAGTAGCTGTCAAATGTGTGTGTTATACTCCATGCGCTGCAGCTGTTGCTCCAAATTCTTACTTCAAAATTTGTTTGTAATGTAGTGTAATGTCAGTTAGAGCTGGAAGGCAAGTATATTTCAGATAGAAATGTTTACCAAATGCTCAACTATATTTATTAGTCATTTATTAGAATTTTAAATGTTTGACTCACAAATCATTGCTGTTGTCATAAAAATATTGTATCTGCAAAATATCAACCTTCTTAAAACACTAGTGTTAGTGAATTACATGTTCCTGTTCCTGTAGAGTGACCATTCATCATGATAACTTCCATCATACATACAGAAATGCAAGGGTCTTCTAATGAACCATTTTTACATAGCTGCGAAAGTTCTGTAATTCGTGCGTTTCAACATATTCATTACTTAATATAAGCACCACATAGACTGCTACTGTCTAAGAGCACAGAGATCTGCATTGGGAGGAGATCAGGGATTATGGTTGTGAAAGACAGGGCTTTTAAGCTGAGGGCTGGAGTTCATGTCCTGGAAGAAGTTAAATAGAACATTTTCACTTTCACCCAGGAAACGGGTGTTTGTGTCCCTGAAGTACTACTGTACTTAAAGGTGCTCTAAACGATGTCACGTGTGTTTTTAGGCTACAACATTTGATGTCACATACAGCAAGCATCTCCTCACTGTCCACGAGCTGCCTATCCCTAGAACACACTGTAAAAAAACTTTGTCTTTGCAGACAGCCCATAGTCTACATAGACTGTGCCCACCTGCACCACCAAGCATACACAACAGTGTTCCAGCGTTCCAGCCAATAACTGACAAGAAGGATTTGGGGGTGGGGGTATAGTGCGCAGAAGCACAGAAAAGAGAGGAGGGGATGGGATGAGGAGGAGGATGGGGCAAGCTAGTCTTGTTTTGTTTGAAAATACTTCAACAAGAATCAACCTCAACAATAAGTAACATCACCCAACATCGCTTAGAGCACCTTTAAGGGGAACAGTGTTTTAACTTAAACCACACTATTTTTTCTAATCTTAACTAACCATTTTGATGCCTAAACTTACCTGTTGTTGGTGCAGGACATTAACCTTTTGTCAGCTAAATTCAACTGCAATGGCTGCTGAAACCGTGGCCTCTACACGGCTCTTAGTAAACTTTCTTGGCAAAATTTAACTGTTAAGGCGGCTTAACTTTTTTTGCAAACTCTTTTTATTGGTGGTTTTAGCAGATTGTGAATTAAAGATTGTGATTGTACACAGTATGTTCAGCATTTCCTTATAGAAAACAAAGGACAAGGGGTATGTGTATAACAGCACCTTGGCATAAAGGCTTTGGGTAAACAGCAGGACAGTTGTTGCACACAAGGCACTTTAGCATTAAGTTTGTACTTTTACAATAAAAATGTGTATAAGGTTACAATAAAATAACATCATCCTCCTGGTAAAATTGCTTTTGATGGCTACGGTTCAATGCAAGGTTAAAGGTCACTTATTTGTATAAATACATACAAGGAAAAAGAGAGAAACAAAGGTGGAAAGTCAGATTAATTGAGGCACACTATGACCCTGCAGCTTCTCTATGTAATCATGGAGGGTTGCCATATAGAAATGTGTTTGTGGATCTATGCAGTGTATCCTTAATATTTTTGAGTTTACTAAAATGGAAGACATCTCTGATCCAAGCCGACTTCCAACGAAGTAGTATGAGCTAATAGAGTTAAGAAAGCCAGAAGGTCTGCTTTAATTTTAGGCAGGGCCACCATGGGTGGCACAGTCCCAAAGAGAGCTGTTATTATTGCTGGAGCAAACGGCACCTGAAGAGCAGCAGATAATGTTATGGAAGACGGGCAAAATATATGAATAAGCGAAGCGGGAGCTATTCTACACCTGTCGCAGACAGGATTAACATCTGATTAAATCTGAGAGAGTCTGTGTTTGGTCCAGTGAATGCAGTGGAGGATTTTACATTGAATTAGACCATGTTTGGTGCACGTAGAAGAAGAGACTCCGGAAAGAATGTTCCTCCATAAGTCATCAGAGATTTATTCCCCCATGTCCTGTTCCCATGCTGCCTTGACAGCCGACAACGAGGAACACCGGGCAAAACATTCTCTCGTACCCACATGAAAAGATACCATTTGGCGATGGAAACAGAAGGAAAAAGTGTCCATGGGGAGGACTACAGGCCGAGAGGAATTGGGAGCTTGCACTCCGTAAAAAAAGCTACAAACCAGAAGATATCAAAAATAAGTTCTTTTTGGGATACCAAATTTCAAACTGCTGGGAGGAGGCAAAAACATATCAATGTACAAATCGTTCGAATGATTTAATGCCAAAACTAGACCACATGGAGAATGCTGCATCTGCCAGAGAGGGTAAGAAAGCATGGTTCATAGCTTTTGGAGCATGCAGTGAAAAAGTCGACCATCCAAAATGGCATCTGAGTTGATTCCAGTTTTCTAGAATACTTAACCGAGTGTTTTTGCAGTATGCTGAGCAAGTTCAGGGGAGTAAATCAGAGCGGCTAGAGAAGATGGTTTGCGAGAATACGCCTCTAATCTTAACCAATCTAGGGCACACTGCAAAGCCAAAACTGAAGTATGTGTTAATTTACCACCCATTAGTAGAAGTGGAAGTTAGGGCCATGCCCCACCACCTTTTTGATTTCTTGAGATATATTTTACGAATTCTTGGACTCTTTTCCCCCCAAAATCCGGTCAAGTTTAGAAAAAAAAGGATTTAGGGATAAAGACCGGAACACATTGGGCATGATATTCATTTTAACCAAATTGATATGACCAACTAAAGATAGCGGGAGTAGTGACCATCTCTCAAAGTCCTGCTGTATTTGGTAGTGATATGAGGATGAGATCGGAGCGCAGTGGCAAGAGGCTCTACAGCGACTGCAAAGAGCAGGGGGCATAACGGGCATCCCTGTCTCGTACCCCTAAAGAGGGAAATAGTCAAGAGTGGTTATTAGTTCTGACAGAGGCAAGTGGGTGGGTGTACAAGAATTTTACCCAGGCTACGAACTTCTCACCAAAGCCGTGACTTTCTAACATCCAGAAAAGATAGCCCCACTCCACTATATCGAAAGCCTTCTCGCATCTAAGGAAATGATGATTTCTGAGTTTTGGAGCTGGAGGGACAGAACATTAAATAAACGTCTAACATTTTTAATAAAGTCTGTCTGGTCAGGGGAGATTACAGAAGGCAGGATGGTTTCCAAACGCATAGCCAGTAGCTTAGCTAAGAGTTTAAATCAACATTGAGAAACAAAAGGGCCGTAAGATCCACAGGAAAGAGGGTCTTTGTTTGTTTTTCCAATATCAATGAAATGGAGGCCTGAGATAATGAGATGAGTCTTTTTGTTAATGTACCTAAGTCAAACTTTTGTTTAAAAGCATAATTAGGATGTAAACGCCACTTTTAAGATTTACCGTATTCTCGTTTTTGGTCAAATTACCTTTTGAATGGGAGAGCTAAGGGCACTGCTATGATCGCATCAAAATCGCTATTTTGAAAACACTAAGAAGGCTCGACACAACATGAACCTTTGTGTACGCACAGTTTACTAAAAGAGGTTTTAACAACTCACTGTAGCTGTTGGTTTTTCGGTCGCTGTCCATCTAGCCAGTCAAAAATAGTTGATCTCCAATGCAACGTAACAGGGAGGACAGGAAAGATGGAAAGCTCCTGAAGCTTATTTCCATATAAATGCATGAATATTTGTTTTGTTTTGTCGTTAGTGAAAAACAATATTTACCTCGTAGTTGAAAAAGGCGCCTCATATAAGAATGACATTTCTATTTTTGTTTTTCCATTGTGATGTATATGTATACTTTTACTCAAGGAAAGGAATTAAGTACTTCCTCCACCACTGATGCTAGTGTATAACTGACATTTGCCCGTGCTATAAGAAACTGACAAGGTGTTGCTTTGTGTGGGGCCACAATGGGAATTGTTGCACTTGATTCAGCGCAAAACATGTTTAAAACATAAATCACGTTGCCAGATCACAAGCGCTAAATAATGCAACACAAATGCTTGTGGTTGTTATGTACTTGACAAAGACATATTTAGAGAATACTCAATAGGGGATATCTGAATGTTTATGAGTGATAAATGCAATACAATGCAGTAGCCAACAGTGTGGCAACACTACAGTGTATAGAGAATATGGCAGAGGTGTACCTCCTTGTTTTCCTTTGTTCTTGTCATCCTGCATACTTTCAAAACAAGAAAGCAATTGAGCGCAGAACTTCTGTAGGATCTGTTAATTTAACCCACTTAACTATTACCTTCATAATCATTGAATTTATAAAGATAGTGCCTTGAGGGTTGACGAAAGGCCATGGGATCAACAAAATATGTTTCTTCTTTCGGACAGTATTTATTAATTCCATCCCTTAGTTCTTTAGTTAATGTTGATTACAAACAAATCATATATGATTGGAAAATCATATTAACTTACTACTGTATGTGGCAGTGGTAAAATACATACATACATACATACATACATACATACATACATACCATACCATACTAAAATAAAGTAAATTAAAAGTTATTATACTGATTTAGCTACCACAAAGTGCTTTCCTCTAGTTACTCATATTTTCACTATTACCCATTTTAGTTTTCTCAAAGGGGTCTGCGTTGATAGATGCATTCGAGATGACACCATAAACGATTCTCTTCTGTTTTTTTATTTGTTATAGTGGAAATACAGCTTGTTTGAAACATTAGCATAAAAAAAAGACTTATTTTTTTCATCATTGTATTTAGTTTCTGGGCTCCTTATTACCGCAGATATATATATATATATATATATATATATATATATATATATATATATATATATATATATTAAGATGAAATGTGTATCCTTTTTTTTGCATTGTATGTGCTGTGATCTGGTTTTCTGCTTTTCCTTGTTAAATGCATAACTTAATGTACACTATATTGTGTACAGTCTGAAACAAGCCTACTATAATATTTTAAAGGTATATTTACAGTATATCCAACATCAATACAAATCTCCACAATTTTAGCAATTGAAAGAAAAAGTAAATATATTTATGTCAAGACAAATTTACACTGTGATAGCCCTTATAACCTCTGTAAGCTAATAAGGGTCTTAGCTGGCTACAATTCGACTTGCATCAGATGGGAAAAAAGTAGTAATGTTGCCACACTTAAGCTTAAACCAGTTACAGACTGGCTGTCAAGCTCTGTCAAACATTTGTAATCTTCAGCTCTGGAGAATCAGCCAGCACTATTATTGAAAACAGTCAAAACATTTGGCGAGACCACACTCTGCAAGACTGCAGATTTAGAAGCATTTTGGGATCCTGGAATATAGAAATCCCACTATATGCACAATGCGGATACCGTAATTTCTCAAATAAAGACCGGTAGTAAATTCAAAGTCGGCCTCTGATAGTGGCCGACACGGACACATAAAGCCGGCCTCAAATTAAGGCCAGGGAAAGATTAGTGTGAATAATCTCCTAAATTCCTTTTATGTAATGTGCATTCAAGTTTACCATAATGTACATTTCTACCAATTAACAGATTCAACAATATATTCATGCTTTTTTTCTGGATTATGGTACTCATGTGACTCATGTGTATTATTTTCCTACCGGTATTTTAGTCAGTGCGGCTGTATGTGTTACTCCACACTACACTTGGCTGAGTAACATACAGGTGCCACTAGATGGCAGTAGCTACATTGGATGTAACACGGGTCTCATTTAGTGCTAGCAGAGAATGACAGACTTTTCAACAACAAAACAAAAGTTTTAAAGTATGCGGAGGAAAACTGAAAAAGCTGCGAGATAATTTGACATTGACCCCAGGAGGATTCGATACTGGAAGAAACAGACGGGATGAGCCGGCGAGATTAGCCGTCAGGAACAGAGAGCTAGCTAGCTGGAGGTGGGAGGAAACAAGTTAGCCTGATGCTAGGAACAAGCTAGCTAGCTACCATCTGTAACGTTAATCAGATTCTGGTGTACTGTATGCTCTTATTGTAATCTACCAGAAATACTGTAGTACCTATATTTGAAATAAATACCCGGTACATTTACAGGGTTCAAACTGACACAATGGTGGTGTTTGATAATTTCTGACCTTCTGGCTGTTGTTTTATGGTGATATTTTTGCAAATGTTTCTTAAAAAATGAATGCTCTTGTCCACTGGAACGCCACAGCTTTTCATTTAAAATGATTTATTTAAAACAATTATACTTATCAAACAAATGGAATTAGAAATAAAGGCCTGCCTCTAATAAAAGCCTGCTTCAAATAAAAGCCGGGTAACTTCTGCAGTTAAAAGCCCCGGCTTTTATTTGAGGAATTACGGTATCTCTGATTATAGAATTCCAATTGTCAGCCTTGTTTATTACATAGAAACTACAATGTGTGTTTCCAGGTAATGACTCTGGCATTTGGTATTTAGTTTAAAGTAATATAATGTATAACTGTAAAGGTAAGAAGAACCAGGTGCCTTTGCTGTTGCATGGTTTTCTCTCCTAAGTTACCACAGCATAAACACATTCTTATCTTCTTATCCCAGAGCTGTAATATACATCTGAAGTGCAACTAAACAACTTGCTAAGAGGCAAATATGAGTCATGCCAAATAGCTCCAGCAGATGTGCATGCATTGTCTATGTTCAAGCAGTTTGAATGACTATCCACCATTTTAAGCGCAGCAAAACAGCAGTAGGTCACCCCCTTGACAAAGAGGGCCCCTCTTGACAACCCTGAAAAAATGGCCTGCTAGACAAATCCACTAAAATCCAAGGGCCTCTGCAATGTCAAAAATGACATATGTGGATAACAATGTATCAATGTAAAAATAAAGTCTTTTACAAAAACACACCCACAGAATTCTAATCTAGTTTTATTTAAAAGAAAAGATGGGCATTCAACACTACTATTATTTGAGAAAGTACTGCAGATGAGTATAAGAGACACAGGAGAGGAGAATCAGTCATTGGCCAGTGTGGTTCCAGAGGTAGGGCTCTTAACAACTACACAGTCTAATTTCTTTTCTACTGTCCAAAGTTAAGTTTTTCCAGGGCCAAGTATGCCCAGGGCCTTCTCCACTCCCCTGTGAGAGCTGTGAACAAAATTGTATATGGCTGTAAATATTGATGCCTTGAGAAAGGCACAGGATAGCAAAAATGCTGCAACCTGCTGTTCTGTAGCAGGATAATGTGAAGGAATCAAGGATGTTTGAAGTCCTGCAGAGCTTTCACTGTGCGAAGTGAGATGTTCTTTGTTATATGCAGAATGCAGTGTGTGGTTCTGTAAGAGTGCATCTTTGTGTGATGTGTTTTCAATATGTATAAACTAGTAGAAAGACTTTTTTTTTTCCAGGCTCCCATTTATAGCAAACAGGTGGCCGCAGGTAGCGCCTTTCCACTCAGGTTGTGTTTGTTAAATAATGTACAGAGTCGGCTAATTATGAATAATATATCACTCCACCTCGTTTTCCCCTTACTTTTCTTCACCTTACAATGATTAAAATGCCCTCCGCCCATCAACTCTCATTTTTTCCTTCTCATTTTACATCTTTCATAATTTCTTTTTCTAACACTCCGCCTCTTTTGCACTCTGTCCTAGTTTTACTCTCTTTAGCACTGATTGAAAACAGTTCCTTTACAGCTTAATCATAAGCAGTGTGCCCGTAAGATCCACCTGATACAGTGTCAAAAGCCTTACACTATGAAGTAATTTATTCTTGCAATGCAACCATAATTTTATCATCTGGCCTTGTTACTGAGTTAAAACCTTTATATTCCATCACAGTCACTTTGTCTTATTTCCCTTTAAATCCTCTTCAAACTTTTCTTTTTGTGAAAGCAACCCACTCACTTCTGATCAATGCAGCGTCTCTCCTCTCTACCCTCACTACCTCTCTTTAATTTTTCCTGGATTCCTCTGCTCTGTCCTTCTTCCTTTTACCACTTTTTTATTTTTGTCAACTGAGAAGAACAAAACACATAAAAAGGGAGAAGAACCAAACACATAAAAACATTCACTTGTGATCTCTCATATCCCCATTCCCACGTAAACATTCTACGACACACAGATCAGCTACAGGTTCTACTAGTGTGTGCAGTGACAACAGACCACAGAAGAGGAGAGAAACACTGGAGTGGAGAAAGTTATACACATATACAAACATGGACTTCAAATGGTCTAGTTTTTAATACAAACATTTCATGACAAATATGACACTATAGATAAAGCAAGATAGAAGGAGCTAATGACAATGTGGGTAAGGGTGGAAAAAGAGTGACACAGAGGGATAAAGTGAGAGCAAAAAAAAGAGACTGTGACAGACAAAGAAAGGAGAAATAGTTGCAGAGAAAGGGAACAGATCTTTGCAGATACAAGCCTAGACACAGAAAGTGATACACTATTTTAGTGGAGAACATGACTACCTGGATCCCACAGTGTGTACAATATACAAGTCCCATTGCACTCCCAAACTTCACTTCAAAGACTATAAATGGTTGAAGATATAGTTCACTAGACACAGTTTTAGTTTTTGTTTTTTGAAAAATATTTGCATCAATTTAAAACAATTTAGACAGAGTTAATGTCCCCTTGTTCCCAAAAGTTATGCTTTTCACTGCAAAAAGATGCTGACCACCATAAACATGTCCTCTTGTCTTTAGCAAAATCTCCTAGGTATAGAAAGTGAAGACAAGAATTTGGAGTAAAACACAAATGTTATAATGCATAATTTAAAAATCAAGAAGTGGTGTCTGATTTTTTTATTTTTTATTTTAATATTTAAAGTAAACACGGCTACGGGTTGTGTGCTTGTGACAAATAAACCTTTGGGTGCTCAAAAGATAAAGCGTATTCTAGAAAGGGCAGAAAATAGTGGGCTTGAAGGATAGAGTAACTCACCTTCACATTATTATTTTTTATTAATTTACTTAAACCTACTAAACATAAATAGATGGACAAACACACACACACACATCATGAATAAAGCAGCCATATTTTTAACAATGCAGCATGTGTCTTGAAGCCCAAAGCGATTAAATATTCCCTCTCCTTCTTTCTCTGCAGGTTGTCTAATAAGTGTGTGTGTGTGTGTGTGTGTGTGTGTGTGTGTGTGTGTGTGTGTGTGTGTGTGTGTGTGTGTGTGTGTTTGTGTGTGTGTGTTTTATTGAGCTTTTAGGGATTTATGTTTATCTGCCCCCATCTTTCCGCATCAGTGTTTTTTTCTGTGTGTGTGTGTGTGTGTGTGTGTGTGTGTGTGTGTGTGTGTGTGTGTGTGTGTGTGTGTGTGTGTGTGTGTGTGTGTGTGTGTGTGTGTGTGTGTGTGTGTGTGTGTGTGTGTGTGTGTGTGTGTGTGTGTGTGTGCGTGGTCTGCGTCATGCGATTTTATTTGCATTTAGGCATCCAGCGTTGGGGTTTGGGGTTGTATTCCCGTCTTATTGCTTGTTAGAACAAATTGAGGGTGTGACGCTTTCATGCGTGGACACAATTTTCAGTGGCATAATCAAGAGTAGATAGATTTTATTCAAATAAAGCCAGAGGTTGCTGTGAGTCAAATTCACGCCTGAAGGGCTTGGAAATAATGAAGTAGATCGCATGAGAGTAGAGAGTTTGGTGTTTAGGAGGCTCTTTGACACTAGCTTCCCTAGGCCAAAGCATTGTGGGACAAACTATGTAGTGTGCCATACAGTGGAAGCTGTTTAGTTTGGAATTCTCCATGAAAAGGAGTCATTTTGTATGATCTTAGATGCCATACAGTAGCTTCACTGCCATTTGATTACCTTTTATAAAGATATTAATGGGCAAATGGCTAAGTTGAATTGTAGTGCGCGCAATGTAATCATTTTTGTTTTAAATTAGCTAAAATACAAGTTTATTAATCCTTTAGTTACTTTGGAATGTTATTTTTGGCCAGTAACACATCTCCAGTAGTGCTAAGATATTGTTTTGACACAAATGTTATGAGGAGCTTATATTAGATATTGTGGCATATATCTATGTGTCTATGTCTCTACATGCAGATTGATTTTAAAATCTCCACAGTATTTCACTGAGTATTTTTTGGTTTGTTCAAGTAAGCTTTTTGCATGTTCCAGTTGTTTTCCAGTTGCATGTGAACCCCTCAAACAGACTCATTTTCTTTCCTGAAAATGCCAATTATTAAGGATTTTAACTACACTTATATTTTGATAACAATCTGTGTCAGCTAATTATGTTTTGTCTGATAGCTCTCTTTCTGTGCTTTATTTGGCAGCTTTTATCATTTGTACCTGGAGCTACACACAATACCTCAACACCATTAAGTACTGGTGATACAATCATATTTGCAGTTAATATTACTTACTTTATTCCACTTGAAAGACATTCGTCTACAGTAACATGGTCCTCAAAGATTGAATGCAGTATTTAAATGGATGGATGGGCAGTAGCAGGGGACACCCACAGTGCCTTGACTTGGCTCATCAGTAAGTTTGTAGAGCCCCAGAGCCAATCTCAATGCTAAACAAGCTGGACCAACCTGGACCTGTCTAATTCACAACATCAGCCACTAATGTTAACTATTGTTCTTCAGTCTTGTGGTTGCGACCCTAGCTTTGGAGTGGTATGCTTAATTTCACGCTCAGTTCAGAAGGGAAAGTAATTCTCTTATTCTAACTACTAACAGATGGTGTTAATTATGTCAAAGCCAAATTATGCGGTGTGAAGCTTTCACTGATGACTTTCAAAAACGCCTGCATTATTCAAATTATAAAATGATGGAACATGTGTGCTTCTC
Source organism: Percina caprodes (assembly GCA_013375575.1). Classification (NCBI taxonomy): domain Eukaryota; kingdom Metazoa; phylum Chordata; class Actinopteri; order Perciformes; family Percidae; genus Percina; species Percina caprodes. The sequence goes on along the minus strand of JABXJD010000741.1, from coordinate 8,045 downwards.
TTTGTAGCCCATGTCTTTTTCTCTGTATCTTCTTTATTCTATAATCCATCTTTGATGTGATCTTGTTTCCTTGATTTCTGGTATCTCATCATGTCTGTGTGCATAACTTTAATCAAATTTCCATCTTTCTCCAGTCACTGTTGTCAGAGTTGTAAGCCCAAAATCTCTTCACAACTTCAAAGGGTGTCTGTGTCTGTGAACTCTTAAAGGCCTGTCTAAACCCAGGCTTTATCACTTTCTCTTCATGTCTGTCTACCCCTTTTACCTCATCTCTCTTTTCCCTCGTTTCTTCAGCACTGCTCATCCTGCGTGCTCTCACTTTCTTTAAACACTCTTTTTCCCCTGTCAAGTGGGCTTTTTAATGCGACCGCCTTACCTGTCTGCCAACCAGTTATTTGCATTGCATTTATCTGTGTGTCTCATAATCTTTTATCAATTCAGGCATTTATTCACTTCCCATATCCTCATTTCTTTTTCTCTTCTCTCCGAGTGCTCGCTTTACACTTGTGAACCTTTGCCATGGCAGTCAGACTGCCAGGCCAAGGTTGATGGGCAGAAAGATACTTGTACATGTGTCTGTGTGAGTGTCACCAAGATGATTGGGTGAGAGCAGAGCAGGGTGAGCGCTGATTGAAGTTCAGAATAACATTAAGGCAAACCTTTCTTTTCTCTGTCTCTGTCTCCTTCGCTATCCTTTTCATTCTGTCACTCATTGGCTGCCTCATCTGTCTCATCACTTAGACCCCGTCTCAGTATCTTCTCTCTATTTGTCTTTTTTAAGCTGTCCTTAGCTGTCATTTTGCTGTACTTTTGTCTTTCCTATATCGTAAAATCTATGTTTCTTTTCAAAGAAATCCACACATTCGTAAGATAAAATGCACGGTCTATATGTGCACATAGAAACATGCACAGATGCAGATAGACACACAAATACTGTCAACATCCATCGGCAATCACTTTTGCATGTTACAAAGGCTACGTTAGCAGCTAGGCAAAGGTTTTGAAACGTGTCTGTGTGGGTTTATGTCTGAGTCCGCTTGGTTAGCTGTTTCTATGACCGCATATTTGTTTGGTTGTGTATTTGTGTTTTAAGATGGACCTCTTAACAATTATTTTCTTTTGCTTGTGACAAATTGAAAGCAAATGCAGAGTTATTGCCTGTAGCTTTGGTGTTTCTTGACACCTCTGAATGCTCACTCTTGTATTGGCATAGCTGTCTCTGTTAGTCACTCTGTAGACCTTTTTCACAGCGGACATGTTGACATGTTATAGTATGAAAAGCACAGGTGTATTCAAAACATTAATGATGCTACATTCCACTTAGGAGATGCCCTGGTATTGTGCATGCTGACTCACTGAAATAGCTTACTGGGACACTTGATGGAATTGAGCCATTATCAATTTCAGCTGTAGTTTTCCTACTATGACAAGTTAAAATGTCTGCCATGAAAAAGGTCTATTATTTTTGGATGACTCTATAAATGAGGCAAATGTTATTTCTTTATTATTGTTTTTCATCATAATTTTTTTTTTTAGCTCTTTGCTGGAGATATGACTACTGAAAACCGTGTATAGATACACACAGAGAAAAAAAAAACAAAAACATAACCATTGGGGATAACCAATAACTTTGTCAATTAACTGATGCAAAGATATATGATCTCATTATTCCTTGTGCTATTAGCTACAGTAAGCATTCATGTAGAGGCCAAATTCAGAAGTTTAAAATGCAGGATATCAGGAAAATATGCATCCAAGCAAATAAGTACAAAAAAAGGAAAGCATAATTCATCGATGACCTAATCTATCTCACAGAGTACTGTGAATGTAGAGAACCATGTGGGAACATTCCTTTAACAAAATTAGGTCAGCAACACCTCATGAAAGTCTCAATAGTATATTTCAACATCCCAGAAGCATCAATAGACAGTAGTTACTAAGAGATTAATCTGTATTAACGGAATTACATTTGCAGGATAAACCCAGACATCCGGGGCAATGTCCGCTCTCTGTGTGTTGCCATTCTCAAAAACACAAGGCAATAGCACTGGTAAGAGCAAGTTAGGTTTAACCATGTATCCATCTAATTTAATTGGCTTACATTTCTGTATTGTATGATCAGTTAACTTTATTTAATATTTTATGTGGCTTTCTAATGTGGGGTGCAAATATTCCACCAAAACAAGTTCCAAGATGCCAAGGCACCGTTACTGCGTCCAGAAACTGGCCACAGCACTGTGGAGTAAGGTCTGGCAATGCAAGGCGACTGAGAGATGAAAGCGTTAAATGCCAGCTTTGCCCATATGCATTTTATTCATCATATTTATTTTTACTTCAAGCATTTTTATACAGAATTGCACAATATCAGGTTCTTCTATTTTTCAAACCATTCTACTCATCTCACCTCTCATTCTCTTTCTCTTCTCTCTTGCTCCTATTTTCTTCTCCTCTTCTCACCCGTGTTGCTTCTTGGGTTTACAGTGGATTTCTTTAGAGGATACACTTTCTCCACTCTGCATGCCACTCCAGTTTGTACTCTCCTCTTGTGAACTTTGCACTAGGAACTCAGCTGCAAAAGAAGGCAAAACGGAGAACATTAACATCCTTTATCAGCTGATTGAATTGAGGTTATCAGTTGTTATTACTACTACAGATATTAAGCGGTAGAGCCCTACTCTACCTCCTACTTGCCTCAGTAGGCCGTTATCATCCATTGGTAAGCTGGATCACACATCTGCGCGTAGGACACAGTATTAAGACTGAAACTCCATAAGGACATAGGATGGGGTGGTGGATGGGTCAAACAAACACAGGACTTTCGCACGGGAGACCAGTGTTCTTCTCCCACACAAAAGAAATGTCAGCATTGTTTTTCCTTAATCTTCCTTATGTAACATACATATTATGTCATACATATTATTATGAATGTTAGTATTTAAACACAAACCATAGTTTTTACTGAACCTAACAAAGTAGTTTTGTTGCCTAAACCTGACCAAGTAACGTTTTTTTCCACAATGAAACTCTTGTTGTCAACATTTCTTGCTGTCTCCCTCTTTACGCTTTTTGTTTTTCCAAATCTGCTTTTTCTCTGTTTCTCCCTATTTATCCTATGTTCTCTCTTAACAAATTGTCAATTCAGAAGTACAGAATATGTATTTAGTTTTCATGTGATTGTACATAAGTAAATTAAACCTGTCAGTTAAGGACAACACATTATTTTTTAATTGTGGCTGTATAAATACATAGATGGATATGTGTCCATGCATGTTTCGATGTTGTAGCATTGTGTGTCAGTACGATGTGGTCAGCTTTACAACAGTAGCTATCCTCAGCATGACCTACTGAACGGCCGGATTAAGCCCATCATCTGCATTCGATCTCGATTTAAATCCACACACACACACACACACACACACACACACACACACACACACACACACACACACACACACACACACACACACAGCCAGCTGTCATCCCCACCCCTACATATCATTTATAGCCACAAAATCAAAATGGATAGACGGATTAAGCTGTGTCAAAATCACCATTTATGAGTGGTCATTTGGTTTGTATTTAATCATAATGCACATTTATGACATACATTTTTGTGTCAAAAGGTTAATTGTGGCTAAGGCATCATCTCACAGAAATCAAATTGATACTGGCTGAGTCTCACAATTTGTGTTAGACCTAGTTGTTATTACAGTTAAATCCGGGCATTGTATGAACACATGAACACAGAGAAAGCATATTATAATGGCTTTCTTATCCTGAAAACTGTAGTTTGGCATCATGATCAATTTTTCATTCATCACAACACTGGTTTGAATTTGGCCCCAAGCATGAAATCTGTGCGTGAGAACTGTTTTTTTTTTTTTTAAATGAGGCTGACTGTCATCATTGGGAGCAGTAATTGGGGGTATGATACATGCAAAGTTAAAGTTTGTGCAAGACATCTCAGTCATAATAAATCACTTTAAGGAGCTCTTTCTCGTTCTCATGATGCGTCTTTCACCATATACATTGGATACTCTGACCGAAATCGTGGAAGTACCCACTTTCACACACTTACTCTGTAGTCACACACAACCGATGTGTATATGCCTGTGTTTGTGTAGCTTAGCTCATGTGTGTGTCTGGCATGGATGTTTGCATGTGTAACAGTCATGTTAAGCAAAGCAGCAGGCATATGACAGTGACCTTCTTTTGAATGCTGGTCAGACGCTAGTGTGTTTGGCATTGTAGTGAAACCGCTCCTGATGTTCCATATCAAAGAGAAGGCTGGCATGCATGCTGTTTCCTGTCACAAAATACTGCTAGTGTGGGAGTCGTGCCACACAGGAAGAAGGAGCTGGAAAAAAAAAGTTTTATTTACTTGAAAAATTTAATGGCAACAAACAATTAGGTTAAAGGATGAGTCTGTCTTTATGCACACTGTCCGTATGTGAAAAAAAATGATCTGTGCATAGCCATAATGAAGTGGTTTTAATGTTCGCTGCTCCCTACCTCTTTCTACACAATGAAAAGGAGATATAGGCTGGAGGGACTTTTACACCCGTCTCCACTTTGAGTTACTGTGAACTTTCTGGAGAGTGGAATTAGTGTTGCAGGATTGCTTTTTCTGTACATGCACATACCTTAAATGAGTACACTTGCTTATGCAGTACTCATGCAGTAATGAGGAAAAATGCCAAATTTCCACAGTCCATGTTCTGTATCTCAGAATTAGCAAGGAAGAAAGCTAAGAAAAAAGAGGGGATGAAAAGTCCAGTCTGCTCTCCTTGTCAGTAATAACCACACTTACTCTATTCTATGTCGACTGACGTTTCATTTACGGGATTGTTCCGCTGTGATTTGGGCCAAGTTCAACCAGATGTCTGTGATTTTCGGCTGGATATCCCTCGCCTTCCGCTTTCTTTGTGTTGGCATTCTAAACCCAGCTCGATTCGGGACACATCCTCCAAGCAAGAGCCAACAATCAAATTATATTTATCTTTCTTTTAATTCTCATCGCACACTTCACAGCCAATTTGATTCCAGAGCTCGCCTCCCTACGTGCACAAGTTCAACCAAAACGTGTGTCCCGAGGCAATTTTGGATAGGCACCATACCTGCATCCAGCATTTAGCACCACCCAAGACGATTGTGATTGGTTTAAAGAAATGCCAATAAACCAGAGAACGTTTTTCTCTTATCTCAGAATGTAGTGTGGACAACCCCGACCGTACTCTGCGGCGCTGTGGAGGAATGTTACACCTACTCACACATTAACTGTACCTCAGGAGAGTTCACTTACAACTTGAGTAGAACATTTTGGATTGGATTGACATACAGGGTTATACATGAGGTAGGTCCACTACATGCATTCAACCTTTGAACTCATTCATATGACACATCTGTCACGTGTAATGCATGGTGATCACTCTTTACAAATTATATATATATATATATATACACACACACACACGTTACACCCAGGTTGGGAAGAATGTTGATAAGTCAGTTTGGATGATGGGATGACCCATTGTTATCGATCACAGCCGCATGTTTTAGCCATATCACTGTGACCACCTCAAAGGGGTATTACTCATTCTCACATCCTCTCTCCAGCTGTCCACCCTTCTATGCCCTCCATCTTTTGAGCCACCCACAGTCCCACTCTAATCCCCCAGCAGGCCCACTCTCCCTGGGATAGGATTAGAGACCTCTCCTATACTCAGTGAGGCTTGGGGCTATTTCTCTGCAATTGTGTGCACACGCGTGTCGTTGTGTCAGTGTGTTTGCAGCAGTATGTGTCTAGAGGCACACAAGAAAGAAATGGACAATGGGCTAGAAGTGAATGGGACAGAAAGACACGGGGGAGAGAGAGAGCGAGGTAAAGGTGCAGAAGTATAAATCACTAGAGCCCAATGTGTCAGACGAAGGACAAAAACGTATCCTGCAGCCCTCTGGGGTACAGACTGAAGGAGCCCGGTGAGAGTGATGTAAGGCTGGGAGATACTATGAGACAGAGGAGCAGAGACGGTGTGGTGTAGTGTGACATAAAATCAGGCGGATGTTGTCTGTTAAGATTAAGATGTGCAAGTTCAAAACCAACATCGGAAGGGTTGAAACTACAATTTTAAAATCAAATTTTGCCCACATGTAGTGTAAAAAAACATGGCCAAACTTGTTTGGACAATTTTTTTAATATAGTAATTCATTAGTTGTATCTTTGCCCAATAAGCAATCATAATGTGACACACTAAACCTACTGTAGAGTGATAAAATTCAAGGTTTTTCTATTGTAAATAATCCAAATAAAAAAATGATATATACTTTCTAATATAAAAGTATAACTGATGACATCTGACTCTGTAATTGTGTCAGCTCAGCCAGCCAGAATCACAACTTGTCAACCGAAAAGTGAAGAGGCCTCTTATTGGTCTTTGGAAAACAAATTATAGTATGGATTGGAAAACATAGTGAACCAAAAGTAAAGCAACAAAACTCTTATGTAATCACAATTTAGTATGAGGTTTAGGGGTGTGTGAACTGCGTCTGTGACTAGTGTTGTAGGCAAGAAACACAGTTGATATGTGAGACAGTTCATCAGAATAGATTGGCAGTGAAAATACTGGCTGTAATCCTAAATTGCAAAACCAAACTATGCAAAACCATGTTCTAAGTTCATAGTATATCTGACATTTCTCTCTCACTTCCGAATGGCCTGACACAACAAAGAGGTAGTTTGAGCAATAGCTTATCACTTTCCAGTCTTTGCAATGAGGTTCAAGGACTCGTTTGTTCATCTGTTGTGGAGGCTGTGAGACATTTATTGGTTGTATATCCAGTCTCTTAGCTAAAGTATCTAGCTATCTATGTCCTGATGATTTCCTTTGAAATCAGTGATGCCTTTCATTAAGTAGCCAGCCAACAATTTGCAGAGCATGGCATTGCTAGCTATAAGCAAACATTTTTACTCATTTATCAAAATACTTCCTATTGCTAATAAGCAGCTGCTAACCGTTTACACTATGGAGGGTAAGGCTGGTGTTGTCTTTGTTCCATAGTGACATTGCCCCTGTTTACATTCTTCCTACTGTCCCAAGGCAGCATTTTCCTCACATGTCATAATGAGCGAGTGCCAAGTCCTTCATTGTGCCAGCAAAGATTAGCCTTGATCTTTTTTCTATTAGCACATGAAGGGATGCCTGGAAATATCTCCCATCAGAGATGCCCTCACACAGGGATGTTAAAACTTAAATTGTATTAAACAGTCTTAGTTTAAAAGCAATCCCTTTAGTAACTTGAACACTTTACAAACAGATGCACACTATGATGTACAGTACAGTACATCATAGTGTGCATCTGTTTACAGTGGTTCCTTGTAGATCAAACAGTCTGTTTTGTTTTAAATATACAGTAACTTGGCACAAAAACATCACTGGAAATACCAGGGCTTTTTCTGAGCTACAGTTTGCATTTCATCTTAAGTGAGCAATGGTTTATCAAAGACAAACATATTACCATGAACTGCAACAGTTAAAGTTGGGCTTAGACAAGCACAAACAAGTAGTCACAGAGTGGAAGCTGTGTTTGTGTGTGTGTGCAGTTCATATTGGACTATGTGTATGTATACTGTACATATGTTTACATGTTGGTCTGTGTTAATGTGTACTTGTCTAATGTTATGGAGTAAAACCTTTTGAAACATGACAGACTTTGGAGTGCAGATTATAGACAGTACTGCTGCTTGGGCCAAATGCATACCACTATTTATTCTCTGAACACAAGTGTATCTATGTGTTTACACATGTCCTCATCTCTGCTCTCTTCCTCCACTCATCCCTCTGTCTCTCTCCATCCTTTTACATGACTTATTACTGCACTACTTTCCTCCTTTCTCTTCCTTCGATTTTCTGTCTCAGTCCCTCTCTTACTGTATGTGCAACCACATGACCTGAGTCAGCAGTCTTTGCTCCCACTGAGTGGAACTCACTTGCTCTCAAGCTGATGCATTTCATGCTGTTGGATCTGTTACAGGAAGTGAATCATGC
>JABXJD010000695.1:185000-194159 GCA_013375575.1 Percina caprodes | reverse complement strand
CTATGTAAGGCACTAAAATACTGTTTTATTTAAGAGAATGACATCATACCTTATCCTATTGATAAAAGCAAACATGTACTGTGCTGTATGTGGGAAATGTTCATGAAAAGACACAATCCATTGTTGACTAGGAGCTCCAAATTCCCAAATTCCTCAAACACAGAGAAAGACAACAAATGTACCAAGACAGGGATGACTAAGGGAATTTTCTCATGCTAATCAACATACTGCATACGCTACAGTGATTTGTACAACCTGCTTAGTGATTTGTATGATTTGTATTGCAGTGATATGATGCGTTTGAAGAGGGAGAAGCAAGGAGAGTTTTACATGAGTGCAGATGTTGATTTTCCTACTTCTAGTGCTATTTTGAGAATATGCAAATAATTCCTGGAATGATTGACACCAAAGGTCGTTAATTAACATAAGTCAATTTCACTGTGCTTCTTTTGGGAGCGAAATGTAGCGACATTCTACCCTCTCCCAGTACACGTACATTGCAAATGAAGGCAGACACATGCACTATACAGCAAGCAGCAAGTTTAATAAGTTGAGAGCGATGAGGTTGACTTTATTTTCTAATTTTTGATCCCAAATACCATGCTACATATTACATTTGTTGATATGTTAGACTGATTATAGTCCATCCCGTTAATTTTCTCAACTTTTCATTTTGTTTAGGGTCAAGGGGGCTGGAAGGTTTCCCAGTGGTGTGAGAGGCAGAATAATTCTTGAACAGTTCACCTGTCTACCGAAAATATAAGAATAAGTGTACACAGACTTGTTTTCTTTCTACAGTGGGTTCATACTTAAGTATGATAAATTCAAGCTTTGAGGAAAATGGTCAGTTATTACTTGGCTTGCAACAATGATACAGAACGTGAAACATTTATACAATGCTGTTGAAATTATGTATTAATATAATTAAGTATTATTGATCATCTACTACTACTACTACTAATAATAATAAATGTGAGCAATGGGCAAAGCAGCTAGCTCATTTACATTATGTTATATTTAGGGGAAAGGTGTGCGCTGGAACAGTCATGAGGACCCAAAAGCAGAGATAGGCAGGCAGGCAGGAGAATGTCAAATATGAGGATTTATTAACAAGAGTCCAAACCAATGCACAGGTCCAAAATGCAACAAAGCAAACGACAAGGACAAAACAAAGTCCAAAAAGCCAAAATCCAAAACAGAACACCAAACACGAAACACTACAATGATCTGACAACGGACAAGGGGAACACCAAGACTAAATACAGAGGGTAACGAGATAACAAGTTGGGGCCAGTTGCACGAAACCAGGATAAGGGATTATGCCGGGATATTCAAGTTATTCTGTATTAATTTAGCTTTGATTTGGCTGCACAAAACCAGGTTGAATTAAACCCAGCCAAGTAACCATGGAGATGTATTCTTTGTGGCTAGCCTGGTCCAGAGCAGGCTAACAGCCAGGCTAAGATTAATCCTGGAGTCTCATGTGTTAAATCAGCTGCCGCTCTGATCCGAAATAAACGTGTTCTGCTTTAATTTTTATTAACATGCATTACTTGGCACCATTGTTGTCACAAGTTTGATTTAAACCCTACTATAGCAGTTGTATGAGAAATGGTTAGGCTACTGGTACCCAGATGCAGATTGGTCAGAGATTAATAGGCCTACATTCATTATTTAATTTTATTGTTGATTGTCCTACTCTAATAAAAGGATACTTTGTGCTACTCCTTAATATGTAGGCCTAATAATTTTTATTATAACTTACATTGGTACATTTTATTTATATTGTGCTTTGTGCTTGACATAGCTTCACCTGTTTCATCCTGGCTTGGCAAACATGCAACCGATTGCCGCTGAGCGGATCACACTAAATCTAGCAGCGCTTTTTCACTTATCCTTGATATCTATTTTCTACTTTCGTAGAACAGGCCCCGGGTCATCACAAGAGCGGGAAAACACCGGAAGTAAAACTAAAGTCAAGACAGCAAAAAACAAGACTATCAAAATAAAACAGGAATCAGAACATACTACACTCACAAGAGACCACAAGACAGAAACCACAACTAGACACGACAACCAGGACTACAAGACCAAAAAAAAAAATAACACAATCACAAAGACGAACTATATAACAAAATACAAAACCATATCATCATTTTGCAATGCAGGAACTATTGCACTGATTCATTACTGTCCAGGCTGTCAGGAGTGCAAGGATGAACACAAAGAAAAACTGGAAAATAAAGAACAACGCAGGTACTGTCATAAGTCGACTCTGTTGTTTTTAAGTTGAAGACAAGGTAATGCTAACATTACCTTAGCTACCTGCACATCTGCTGAAAAGCTTTTAGTAGCTGGAGCCCAAGCGCTAACGTAACACCATATTTTAATTAGTTAGCTAAAACATGACATCGGTAATTTTAGCAGGTCTAATATTACTGTTGTTATTTCTCACTGCGGGACTTAAAGTTGTCAAACACAGGTGTAACAAATCACATTAATTATAGCCGCATTCAGGTGTGCCAGTAGGGCTCCATTGAAGTTAGCTTAGTGAGAAAAGCCTATGGCTAACTGGCAATGCCTTACTTAGCGTATGTAAATGGAAACAAGCCATGGTAGCTAGAAAACGTTTTGACCATATCAGGAAAGTACTTTTCCTGATATGGTCAAAACGTTTTTTACAGTTTAGCCAGGTGTTACAGCTGAAAGACAAAAATAACAGGGAAAATCTAGTTGTAAGCTAATATTTTGATTTGAGGCCTAACGTCACGTAAACTGACGTTAGCTGGACTCTGCCTATATTTTCTATCAATCCCGTCTGATGAAAAAGCTGTTATAGTGCTAAACTGTAGGCTTATTGGTAACAGTGAGATATGTCTGGTGCTGAATTTAATAAAGAGGGAATTTCCGGATAGCAAATGTTCGTGACAGTCAAAACGATTAATAAAGTTGAATAGACTTAGACTAGAGTTTTATGGCAAGATGGAGCTAGCTCTCATATTACTGCATAGTGTCAGGACTCAGGCGGTAGCTATCACTTTATGTACAGTCTGTACATTAACGTTAATGATTATTGGAGATTATAATTGCCCTTCTATAATTTAGTAGGTGGTAATGTATCTCACAGTGAAACTATCATTATTTATCAGAAATTATGGCTTCTATTTGCTTTTACTTTGATATTTTGATCAGAGTGCAGGATGTGAAGTTTATCGAGACACTTTAATGATCCAGAAATGCAGTCCCTACATTCCAGGGGAACTCCATTGGATCTCTGTCCAGCCCCTCTCAGGGTGGTTGACATGATGAATTGTTTTTACTTTCCACTAATTTGAGCCTTTCCCTCTCCTGTCTCTATCACCATCACTTAGCTCTCTCTTCCGTTCTCCAGTCTATCTTCTCCCCTCTTCCTCACCTTTCTTCTCCACCTCCCCTTATTTCTCTTCAATCTTACTTTCTTTCACCACCTACTGTCCTCTCTCATTCCTATACTTCTTTTTCAATCTCTGTCTTCTTTCCAATGTTTGTAAGGCTGATTAGCCAATTGCATTTGCATGTATGTATGATATTTTAAAACATACCTGTTTAACTGCAAATAAACTGACATCTTTTACACTGCAAATGACTTGACGCAAAAATTAACATGGATGCAAGTTGTGTTTTATATAGAGATTTCTTTGACACGTTTGAAAAAATGGCATGCTATTTTATGTAAAAATAAAGTTAGTATTGCTTGCTTTATGAGTTACTGCTTTTACTTTATTAAATGATTATGCTGCTTTATTGACTGTTTTCAAAGTAGGGACCTTGATTTTAGGACTTTTGTGTAGTGTTACGGGAAATGGATGTGGTTTATAATTTGAATGAACTCAATGACAGTAAATGTCCAATCATTTTAAATAACATTATAGTGTGTTTTTTGTGGTGCCTTAGAATTTCTAAGCTCATCCAGAAAAGTGACAGTTTGAATGGGATATACATGTGAAAATAAAAACTGCTAACCATGTTCATATGTGCAGGTCAAGGAACAAGCTGGCATCTCCACACACTACTACTGCTCTAAAGTATGCAGACGTCCAATCAACAGCAACATTGTCTACATGCGAGTACAACAATACATCAACTCTACATCATGCCATCTGGCTGAGCCAGTCTAATAAGGTAATTACATGGATAACTAAAGTGACTGCAATGACAGCATTGCTCCATCTTCTGTTATTGTTAATACAGAAAATTACATATTGTGCATTTAAGGTGTACCCATGTCTGATATAATATACAGTATGAAACCTGGCATTTGTAATGCCATCCAACAAATTCATAGTATTGTGCAGGGGTATTGTTTGTGAGATATTGCAAGCAAAATCTGTTAAAACCCTGAAAACCCACGATTTAAAAAACAAACAAAACATATCCGCTTGCTATGGAGCCTTTGAGAGATTGCTTGACCTATTTTATCTTGTATGTGTGAGCTTTCTCTGACCTAAAGAAGGGCTTTTTTCTAGGAGTGATGCATAATTTTGACTTAAAAATAAACCCAGTAGGATTTGGTGTACAGTTAAGTGTTCATGTCTGCCACCAAATGAACCAGAGATAGTAACTTAGACAACACATTTGCTTATCACACTTTGGAAAAGTAGAACCTCATATCATACATAAAGGAACTTCCCATTTATTGTCAGTAAGATGGGCTCTATCTTTACATCTAAAACAAATTAAGCCTGTACGTCATGTTAAACTGGAAGTTTTCTCCTACCCTGTGACTGTGTTTGTCACAATAACTCAATAATAGGAGTTCCTAATGAAATTGTGGAGGATGGATGCTTGTGTTCCTTTTATTTTACTTTACCCCAAAGCAGTGAATCACTCTATAGACCACTCCTGAGTTCCTCCCTGAGGTAGCAATTTGGTCACATCATTCTCCAACCCTCCAATTGTATTGGGCATTTCAACAATGAATTCCCTTTTCACCTTAGACCACTTACAGTACATTGTTTATCCAATCATTTCCTCTCCAGTGTATATTGAATACATTACAGTGTTTTACCTTCATTGAGATTCTACTTTATTGTGGTGAGTCAGGATCTGTAATAATTCATGTTATCACCACAGTAATTTCCACTCATAAAACAGACCATAGATTCTTATCTAAGTCTTGTTCAGGTCTCTCTAGAGACACTACTTGGTGAACTGTTTAGCGAAACAGACATTTCTTCATATTGTTTGTAAGAGAAAACAGGTGACACCTATTCTACTGATCCCACAGAAATTATGTGACATCAACTCAGAGCCTTATTTTCTCAATCCTACGGTGGGTAGATAACAGCAGCGAGTCAGCCAGGATAGCCGCCTTCTGTGAAAATCGCTCCTTTCTCACAAGAGTTTTACTTTAAGTGCCTATATTATGAAAAAATAACTTTTTCAGGGATTTGGTGTGTTATTTTGTGTCTCTGGTACTTCTACACACATTACTACACAACTTAACCCATCCTTGCTGTTTTGAGAGACGGGTTTCTGAATATATCTTGCTTTAAGTTTCCGGGTGAGCTACGTCATTGGTGGTGGTGAAACATTTGGTGTGTGCTAACCACTTTAGCCAATGCCACATCAGCTAGCTCTATCTCAAACTTCAGTCAGTACAAGGCAAGATTAGCCGGGAGACTTCTCCTAGACGAGGGCACACTTCCAACTTTGCGTGGAATACCTGCAGACGAGGGTCCTCTAAGTAGTTATATACAATTTCTTTGTAGATTAGGTGAACGTGTGTGTGTTGTAGCCGTGTTTGCCATTGAGAACTAGGTAGTTAACGTTAACAGCACTAGCTTTTAGCTAGTAACGCTGTGCAGCACCTAGTTACTGCATGTGCGACTCCCAACAAAGATGGGATAAAAGTGTGATGTCTCAATCTGTAGCTTAAACAGAGAGCTCAGCACACAGGGTGAAAAGAGCTGCAGTAATGTGCAGTACAACAAAAATATGGCATTTTCTTTTTTTTTTTTTTTTTTGAAAATGAAACCATGTAAACCTATTCTGGTACCACCTCAAAATAAGATTATGAACCTGAAAATGAGCATAATGTGGGCACATTAACAAAACAGCCTTCCTCGTGAGATTCATCACTGCTCAACTTTTTGTTCAAATCTATGGGCCATCAGTCATCGCTATTTTTTTATGAGATGAATGATGGCTGTAAATTACCATGCATGACATATTGACAAACCCATTTGCAGTCCTTGTGGAGACAGAGCAGTTTTATACAGAAAATGCATCGTGGATGGAGTAACCAACAAGCAGAGGAGGGAGAATCAGGGAAACTGACAGAAACAGATAACCAGAAAGAGAAGAAACGAGAAAAAGATATAAAAGCATACTTGATGTTATGGCTCTATGGATGACATTTTAGCTCAGGTACCCAGTCGGCTACTTTTTTCTAAAGTGTCTCAGCTATTGGATAGATTATCACGCAATTTGGTACAGACATATTGGTCCCCACAGGGTAAATTGTAATAGCTTTGGGGCTTCTCTGACAGTTTTCTCTGCCACCATCATCATCAAAATGTTAATTTGTCCAATATTTTGGTTTAGGACCAAATGCCTACAGAAACTATTTGCATTCCCATCTGCCTCAGCTGTACTTGTTAACATCCTAACACGCTAAACTAAGATGGTGAATATTGTAAGCATTTTACCTGTGCATGCATTCAGCTTAAATACCATTGTGCCAAAGTACAGCTTCACCAAGCCACTAGTATGGCTGTAAACTTTTACGCTGGCTTTATTCTTGACACATGGCATTAATGGGATTCCTGCCCTATTTATGGGGTAGATTTTGATTCATAACTCAGCAATGGGTTTCAGCATGACCACAAGATATGGATGTACGATTTCTTACAATATCAGGCAGTATTGTGCTTTAACTATGTACCCCACAGTGTTGACATTCTTTTATTTACGTTGTGAGTAACAGTGGGAAGACCTGCCTTCTTAAAACATTGAATATGATACCATTCCATGCAGGTGCAGTATTTACGCTGGCTGAGTTACTGTGATCAAGTAATCTTTTTTTTTTTTAACATTATTTTTTTGGGTCATTTTAGGCTTTTATTTATATATGACAGCTGAATACATGAAATGAGAGGGGGAATGACATGCAGCAAGGGTGGAGAGGATGATAATGGATGATTATTTTTTTCTCAGGCAGAAAGACTGAGATAAATTCAGCACCACGGACAGAGCATCGGAGCGCTGGAGAAATCAGTTAAGTGGATTTGAGCTGCGTACAGTCATGCCTCCTTGAACTACTGGAGCCTATAGTGTACACTACAGTCGCACTCGTTCTCGTCCTGTGCAGGTGGGGACACGGTTGTTTTTGTTTTCTTTTATTTGGGAATCGCTAAATAAGGACGCGAGACAGCTGCAGAGAGAAGTGCGTTGCGCTTACAAGCACAAGCCAGCCTGTTAGTCGGCGCGATCCTTACATCATCTCTTTATTGAGAGAGAGAGAGAGAGAGAGAGAGAGAGAGAGAGAGAGAGAGAGGAGGAGAGAGAGAGGGGGTGAGGAGAGGGGGTGAGAGTGTGAGAGAGAGTCCGTGCAGCCAGACTCCTCTTCGCCAGTCCTCAACTGCTAAGCGAGTCTGACGGACCGACTGGCGTTACCTCCATCCCGCAGTTTTCTGAGTGTTTCCTCTCCCGTTCTGCTGTGTCCACACCGGCCGTGAAGATGTACCGGTACCGTCCTGCCCAGGGATTGACGTTGTTATTGCCGGTCGCTTTGTGGATTTTCAGCCATGCCAACTGTGTGCACGGAGCTTTGCCAACAAACCGTAAGTTGTTATTAATTTTTGGATTTGTCTGCCATGCATCGCGGAACGGGTGAGTCCGGATATGAGCAGACCGAGTCCGTCTCTGGAGCAGAGCAGTAGGCAGGAGGTGCGCTTACTGGCGGGGCTGCAGGTGTCCCCACGGCGGCAGCTGGGGCTTTCGGAGATTAAAAGCCAGGCGGCACCGGGAAAAGGGTGAGAAGAGGGGTTACCTTCTGAGTTTAGACCTGCACGCGTTAACTCCTCGGGATCTCTGGTTCATTGATTTTAGCGCCCGTGTGTCAGTTGAGGTTTGCTGTGTTTTTTTGCGGTGTCAGTCATTGGGCAGAGTGCACTTGAGAGACCAACAGTTTCACTAATTGCTAATTCTTTGTTTATATCCCTTCGGGATTATATAAAAAAATAAATTAAGGTATATCAAATCATTCTGTTTGTTTTCAGACCATTGCACTGGATTTGCCAAAATAAAATCCAATACAGATGTTTCGTTGAATCTCCAAATTTGTAGTTATGGAATAGTGGACTTTGTGGAAGCCGAGTCTAGTGAACCCATGGCTAAAATGTCAAATGTTGAGCCTATTGCTTGTGCAGTCTAATTTAGGTTGTTTATTAAGTTTCAATGCCATTTGAATTTTGATTAGTCTCTCCTCTATTACGAGGTCTTATTTTTCAGCAAACTCACTGGAAAACTTGGAGACAAGTTGAGATGGTAATACAAAGGAATTATCTATTTTTGCCTGATTAAAGCACATTAAGACTTGGAATACCCGAGCATGATCTTTTTTTTAGCTTACCAAGTAGTAACAACTTGTAATTTTAGTATCGATAGTTTCTTTACACATTACCTGAAATGGCATAGCCTTATTTTGATATTCCAATTGATACAATTCAAAGGGATTTACGGCATTTATGTTGTATACTGCTTAGGTTATTCAAATGTATTGGTATGGTATTCAGCGTGGTAGGCCTGTTTTGAAACGTATCATCCCTAATATTTGTAAGCTTTAATGTGGTATTATCGGTCCGGTACATCTTTAAATTACCAGTTTGGTTCTGTGGAATCATCCACACTCGGTGTCATTCCGATGTTTCTGACGGTGACCGAGCCAGTGTGACTGATTCCCCCGGTGATCGCCAGGGCCTCTCGGGTCCCGGATGAATGTGTTCGGGGACGCGCCTCATTAATCATCCCGTCCGACAGACAACAACGGTGCTATGGCAGCACGAGCCATTTGCGCGTGCATGCATAGATGTGTGTGTGCTGGCCAGCGAGCCACAGAGGAGAAAAGAGAGACGTAAAGTAATAGACGATGGGCAGCTCGTTTTTCTTTCACAAAGG
>JABXJD010000695.1:37500-182500 GCA_013375575.1 Percina caprodes | reverse complement strand
TTTATATAAATAAATCTACTGCTCCTCTGCACTAGGGATGTCAAGGAACTGGTACTGTGGTACCAAGTCTGTAGAAAAACAAGTAAAGTAACATTTACAAATTTTACGTAAATGTGACTTTACTCGTTTTTCTATAGTACCATAGGTACCAAAGGATGCAATTATTTTCTATTCTGTTACTAAATGCTAGTAAAGAAGAGGAAAGTCGATTGACACAGCGAAACAGAGCGCCTCATCTTTGTTGCCATGCATGACTGCTTGTCCCAACCGCAGTCAGCCTCTGGCTTTACTGTACATCTACAGCAACGGCTTTCTCCGGGTGAAATCGGCACCTGGAGCTTCCAAATAGAAAGTAAATCTGTTTCTCTCTGCCGTCGTCTGTGACAGGCCTAACGTTTTAGCCTGTTTTAGCCGACCTTTGTAACGTCAGTTAAGTTCACTTTAACAAGCCCTGGTTCTATGTGAAAAACAACAGCAGAGAGAAACTGATGTTCTGTAACTAAACATGGTTGCTGTCTCGGAGTTCCAGGTGAACTCATGGAAGACGTTACCGTACGCTGGCTGTGTGGTAATGCCAGGCTTTAGAGCAGTGAGCTGTGGGTCCAGAAGACCGGCGTTTTCTCCAGATTACATGTAACTCACGCTCTCTGTGTCCCCATCCTCTCAAACCCCTACTCTACACTAAAACACCAGAAACAGAAAGTTGACAGAAGGAAAAACTCACCCTGAAAACAGAGTGACATGTTACTGTCTTCCCCAAGTGTTAGCCTTGTTATCCTAAAATACATGTGGGGTTGTGTATTTGGCATGGCATTTATTGTTTTGTTTTTGTTTATTTTACAGTGGTATCAAATTGGATATTGTGTACTTTTGGTGGTATCGGCACTCTTTTATTTCCAATAAACCTTCACCATATTTTTCCAAATTCTCCTTCCACCTTCTCCTTGCTCTTCTGGCCTGTCTTTATCCCTAACTACCCCTGATGATTCTTTTTACTCCCTCCTACTCCTCCCCTTTAATCTTCCAATTCCCCGTTTTTTCATTATTTACGGTAATTCTGTTTTATTCGCCACTCGCCTACTGCCCTTTTACTTTATCTCTAATTCTCTCTCCCTACTTGGCTCTCCTCAGTGGACTTATCCTGGGACCATAATCACTTTACTCTATCTTTTTATTTGTCTTCTTCTTTTTCATCCACCCAGTCTCTCTCCTCACAATCTGGCCCCTTCTTGTTCTACTCCTGATTACTGATGGTTTTGATGAAAAAACTCCCTCTAGCCATTTTCTAAGGGAGTAATGTGATGCGTCTGCTTGTGCATGCAAACTATAAAAGCAGCACCTGATCTGTGTTTCCACTTGAACACCAACACTGACATGGATCGCCGGCCACACAGCCACATTGTGTTCTTCGCTTTTAGTCATCTACAGCTCTTTTGCTTGCCCCATCACGGTATGAACATTTTAGCCCACTAAAACATGAATTCATGATAGTGCTTTTAAGACAAAAATGCTTGACCTATAATCTACTGCTTTTCACTTTTTTTTCATAACACAAGAAATGAGAATTGCTTCATTTCACAGCAGCCCATATTAAATAAAATGCACTTTATATGACACGCAAGTCAACTGCACATTTCAAAATATATATTCAAACATGCACAAACTTAAAACATTCACGTTTACGGTGAATTGAGGCTTTTTGCTGATTTATTTTTTATTAATGGCATAGTTCAAAGTCAAAAATTTACTGTAATATTTAGAAACAAATTGTCAGAGCATCAAACTGTTTTTTTCTTTTCTATTCCCCTGTCTATTTCCAGCTTTATACTTGGAGTGCTGGCTAGGTCTCCTTGAAGAATTGAAATTTCTCTCTTGAAAGTGAATGCTACTGCGAGGCTATCTATGTTTCATCATGGGAGCAAGGCCACAGTGATATAAATTTGCCCTGACAAGTCATGCAGCATAATTCGCTTAATGTTAGTAACGTAACAAACACACACACACACACACACACACACACACATACACAATCATGAGATCACATACTGTGCATGCTGTATAAGTAAGTGTGTGTGTGTGCGTGCGTGTGTGTGCACGTGCGGATCTGAAAGTTATTCTAGTGGAATGTGTTCTCATTAGAACCCGTCAGAATCTGTCCACCTCGTTAGACAAGAGTCTCTAAGATCGAGAGAGGGCTGGCAGGATAGGGAGAGGAAGAGGCAGCATTTATCAGAAAAAGAAAAGGATGAGGAGAGACAGCTCGAGGAAAAATGGTCAGGAGGCAAGGATTTTCTTTGACACCTTGTCGTTCAATATAACCATTGTTATTTTAATCTCTAGCTACATCAGACTGCAGCCTTGCATTTGTCAGAAAATGGATCGGGCTATGTACCGGTAACCTAAAACTTCACTTGGTGTTGCCTGTCTTTTTAACAACTTGACTGATCATATAATATCCTCCATAATCGTCTTTTCAGTTGATGTGAATATCCACTTAAAATCCGCTCATTTACATCTTCGTTGTCATCGTCATTATTTTTAAATTTGTACTAGCACTGCCTGTTTGGAACGGGCCAATTACTTAGCGTGTGGTATTGCTGTGTATTTTTGTACCTCCAAATAACTTAATATGCCACTTACCTACAAACTTACTGTGTGTGTACTTCTACTTCCGAAGGAACACGTTGCACTACTACATTTATCTGAAAGAGAAATGTTACTGCATGGCGCACCGCCATGAGTCCATGAGGCAAATGTCTGTGGTTGCTCTACATTTTATACATTTACTAGTGATATTTTGTGATATAAAACGCCACCCATCCTTTCTGTTATAAGAGCCACTTAGCAAAAAACCTGCGTTAATGAACCATCAGAACAGTTTGACATCTAGTGTCGTCAAAAATATTTTTAGAGCCAGCGTTTTTTTCCCTCAACCTTTTATTGTGCGGCGTTTAGTTTTATTTACAGTTTACAATATCTAATGCTGTCCAAACTGCTCCAAATTCTAAACCCCAAGTTCATTGGCTACCCAAGAAGCCAAGTGTTAAGTAGATCGGATGAATGGTTGAGATATTTGAAAGACACACACACACACACACACACACACACACACACACACACACACACACACACACACACACACACACACACACAGCCATACTGTTGATTTTCTTTTAGTTATATAGGACGTACAGTATTAACACAAAGGGCCAGGGAATACGCAATGAAAAAAAAGATATATGATGAAACCATATAAAATCTGAATAACCGTAAACAAATGTTAGAAATAAAAGACTAGTTAATAACCTAAAATCCTGAAATCTCAACAGCATAATTTTGCTTCAAGATTTTAGTTTAGAAATCCATCCAGTCTGCTGATGGGGCAGGTAAACCTGCCCCATCAGCAGACTGTAGAGAGGTTTATATTGTGACTTTCCAGAGCTTTCAGACCTCTGAATCTTGTCATCAATTACTGTAAATGTTGCAGGTGTACCATGAAGCATATTCTGCAACTGTGTTTTTTTGCTTCAAAATATTTATAATCCAATTTTACTACACACATTTGATTTGCTCTCAAATGTATTGATTTTTGACTTTAAAGTCAGAACTCAAATACATTCACGTGTGGCCCTTATCCTCTTCTGCACTTTCCCATGTTTGTCCATTTTTTAAATAATGTAAGTATTTAGTGAGGAGATACAGGACTTCAACATTGGCACTAATTGAGCCTGTAGGAAACTGTCTGTATTTAGTTGTGAACTTTAGTAGTGATCCAGTTGATTTTGTTGTGAGTCTAAAATAGGCTGAGAGTTTTTCCCAAACTGTTCAGAATGGAGTTTAAATGTTTGTTTTAGCCTCTATTGTACCAGTTAAATCACCGAAAGGAAGCTATAAGGGTGCAACATCTAGCCTCGATCAATCTTGGGGGAATGCCAGAATTGAGCTGCACCAGGGTACTGGAGGATTATGTAAGTAAAGTAAAACAGGGCAGTAACTTCTGTCAGTGGCAGGGAGGAAGTTTACACATACTGACTAGAGCGTAGTGTTGTACATGCTCTTGAAGTAACTCCAATACAAGGGAGCAGCAAGCTGCAGCCAGGGACCGAAACCAAGACACTGTCATGGTGGGCAAGCGTTTCTAGCTCTTCTAGTCAGGTGGCTTTGGTCTTCTGTTTTAAATGTTTCAGCTACACCCACCAAAACAGGTGACTGGCAATGTATACATTTACTAGAGGGACTATATTACTTGACAGATTAATAACATCAGTGTATTATTGCTTGTTTTAATTGGTATTGATAAAAGTATAGCATTTATTGAAAAAAATGCATGTTCTAATTACATCCGCATTTTATTGTTTCAGTACATATTGTTGTTTTAAAGCACAGCCTTTCATTAGTCATTAATTTATTTTGTATTTAACCATTCTGGTTTTGGTGACTCAGGTGCAGTAGTTTGAGTTTCCTTGCCACATGCAGCCAGTAAACTCAGTGGTCTGTCCTGGGATTGTTCTCCAGACCATTTTTGTTATATCTTTTTGCTCTGTGATTGCTTGAAATCCAAGCTGATTGTTCCCCAGCTAACGTCCGACTGGTTTTTAATTTGAGCACAACAATAAAGGAAATATAAGAATTGTTATAGTAATTATTTTGACCTTTGAGCTTATCTAGCATGACTGCTGTGTTCCTTGACTTGGGAAGCAAGAGTTGTCCATATAAACAAGTATATACACAAAAGGGGAGTCAGTGCCTCCATGGTTCTCTGTAAGAAAACGATGGATTGCTCCCTCCAGGCTGAGAGTGAGTTACTGCTCCATATGCTGGAGGTTAAGTATCTCCGGGTCTTGTTAATGAGTGAGGGTAAAATGGAGTGAGATGGACAGGCGGTTTGGTGTGGCGTCAGTAGCGATGAGTGCTTTGTGACATTGTGGTGAAGAGGGAGCTCTCGGTTTACCAGTCCATCTATGTTCCGACCCTCTCCTATGGTCATGAGCTTTGGGTAGTGACTAAAAGAATGAGATCACAGATACACGAAGCCAGAATAAGTTTCCTCCATAGGGTGGCTGAGCCCAGTCTTAGTGATGGAGTAAAGAGTTCAGACATCCAAAAGGAGCTTAAAGTAGAGCCGTGTCGAAAGGGGCCCATTGAGTTGGTTCGGGCATCTAATCAGGCTGACTTCTGGGACCCTCGTGTTTGAGGTTTTCCGGGCAAGTCTAACTGGTAAGATGCATCTGTGGTTAGACCTAGAACACTCAGAACATAGAGTGATATAGCTCATCTGACAGGGGAACGCCTGGGGCTTCCCCAGGTAGAGCTGGAAAAACGTTGGGGAGAGAGACGTCTGGAATACTTTGCTTATAAGAAAGAAGATGAAAAGCGATGGATGGATGTTGATGGCATGGATAACACTGATTAGTCATACATACATTATTTAGTCATAGAGAGTACATTACATTGTGCTTACAGTGATGTAATGAGACTTTGAGCTAATTACATTATCTAATTAGTTATTGCTCATGTAAAAATAATCAGCATACATTACAAAGTCATTAGCCCAGAGTTTGCCGGTGATCTAGCATTAAAAAGTTGTAATCCTCCAACTATATAGAGTTTCATTGAACGTATTGTCAGTGGATAATTAAAGAGTTGCTTTCGCTTGACTCCCTCTTTGAGTTTAACCTATATTTTAGCAACATTAACCCTTTGATCTCGCATGCCCGATGGTTAACATGATGAATCTGGGGATTACACATTACACAAACAACAGCACATCTGTCCAACTGTCTACACACACACACACACACACACACACACACACACACACACACACACACACACACACACACACACACACACACACACACACACACAAATCAGTGATATTGAGTCTCACCATTTCTTTCACTCTCCCATCTTTTTGTCATGGCATACAAACAGTAGGTAGCATAGTCAAAATGTGTGTGTATATGTGTGTGAGAGAGCGGGTTTGTGTGTATGTCAGACAGCGCATGCACGTACAAGTCCCTTTCTGTCATAATGGATGTTGGAAATCTAGCCACCAGCTCATGTGGAAGAGTGTGGTAGAAAAGGGCATTGTGCTGCAGCTAAGACAAATGTTGTTATTACTCTCAGCCTTTGCATTCAATTTGTTTTTTAAGCCGCTTGAATACCCTATTTACAGCCTAAGATTAAGTGAATTAATCTTTGGGCTACTTCCATTGAAGAAACACTCCTCCCTTTTCTCTTTAGACTCAGAGGGAAAGCACAGAGGCAGAATGAAAACATACAGTAGCCAGCCAGTCACTTGGAAAACATAACCTGTGTATTTCTGTGTGTGTATCTCTATTTCAGTATAGAGAAGCTATAATGTAAGACTGTGTTTGTGTTTGTGTTTGTGTGTGTGTGTGTGTGTGTGTGTGTGTGTGTTTATATTTTTCCCTGATCCCAATCCAAGTTTTTTAATATTTGTGTCTGTCCAATCTGCTACTTATTTTTTACGTAAATATTGATTAAATATGTATCTGACACATAGCAGATGTAGCCCTCATTATATTTTTACAAGCCAATTGATCCAAATACTTAAAGTCCTAATTCAAATGTTGTAGATTAATAATTGATATTAAGGAAGGTTTCACTGAAAGAATGTGCCTCCTGAAGCTAACGTCATGTGCAACAGAAATAAAAACGGTCTCAATCTGCTCCCGATTTTACAGCGGTGGTAAGAGTGATGCTTTATAAACAGTTTTTGGCAGAGTATAGACACCGGGTTGCAGAGAGCACACAAACCCAACAACAGCCAAATGTAATTTTGGCCTGCCATCAAGTTACATCAATGTTAATTAGCAACAACTGATATGACCTGCCCCGGCTACTGTCTGCCATTGCCTAAAGCGATGGGCTGTACCATCTAAACCTTAGAATTGGCTCTGTTACCGATCTTTAGGATCGTCTCAGGACATCCCTAATAACTTTGCATGTGTACCGCTGCTCATATGTGCATGTACAGCAAGTTTGGACAATTCTTGATAAAATGAAAGCACATTTTATTTGGTAAGAATTGAAGACAATTCTCTTATGAGTCTCAGGTAAAATGTCTTCAAAATTATCATAAAAAGAAACAAAGCAATTGCATGGACTTGTATTAAATAACATCTATTAAAATACCAACACGGTAAACAACGTACCTTCACAGTAACAAAACAATTGCTATACCTATCTGTCCACGTCCACATTAATCCACAATAGTACAATTGGTTTCTGGGAATTGGCGAATATAGTGTCTGTGATGGAAGTAGCATCAAGCAACTTCTTTAGTTTCCATACACAGCAGTTTAGTTGAGAAGGATTGTTTCAAAACTAAATGTAAGTAGGATAACACTTACTGTTAAGTTAGTTTAAACAATTTGTGCAGAAGATGGAATAACAAATAGAATCTTGCAACAGGCAAAATTACACCAAATTTAACTATAAATATGCATTCATGTATGCCACTTTTGCTAATAAACTTGTTAATTCATTGACAATAAGCAATCATACATTAAAGGAAACACACATTGACCTGCATGCCTTGCATGCTGTACAGTCAGACTACCCAGACAGAATATGTTCTCTAAAATGTTGGTGACAGTCAAGTTTAGCTGTCAACTCCCACTCCATCTCACTTTAATAACGAAATAACACAGGGTGTAGCCTAGGCTATTTAGCTTGCTGAGTGTGTCTCCACAAACATAGCCAAACTGTGTGAGATGAATAGAGTCAAAGTCATATGTCTAATAATATCTCTGGCAGCGGTAACATACATTTTCCAGTAACCTTAGTGTTTGGTGCACGTTAAAAAGCTACATACTAGGGTTATGTCCACCTGCAACATATAACCACAACCAAAGATTGGACACTCTTTGCGGCGACCCAGCATGACGTCACAGAAAGCTTTGTAGCTAATTTTATTGGTTGAATGTTAGCCAAGTGGTAGGTACAGGAAGAGTCTGTCTTAAAGTACATTTGTGTGTGCCACAACAGTGACAAATTATGAGTACTCATTTTAAATTGGCAACTCTCCAAAGCACATATAACAGAATTGTTGTCCTTAACAAATGCGATTACGACGTGCCTGAATTGAGATTGCAATCTTATAACGATTAGTCATTTAGCCCTAATTTATAGTATATGTGCAGAAAATCTATTTGTACATAGTCTCTACTGCAAACCACCTGCCTTGGCTTTAATATGTGTGTACAGCATATGTATTAATGTGTATGTTGGTGTATAGCAGGGACTAGGTGTGGGAGGAAGTGAAGGCATTTGTGTGATAGAAAATAGCTTTGCATGTAGTATAAGATGAAGAAAAAGAGAGAGTTGAGGCAAGGAAGTGGAAGTGGTCTATTAGCTCTGGTTCAAGGTGCTGTTACAGTTTAAGCTAAGATTAGTCAGACAGGGGTCACTGCTTCCTCTTTAGACTCTTTCTTTCACCTGCCTTCTCTCTGCTTTCCTCTATTTTCCTTCACTGCAGCTTTTTTCCTAACTTGGTGCCCATCTGTTATGGTCTATGTGCTCTTCTCTCTCCTGTCATTTTTCTCAGATACTTTTGACTGTTTTATTCACACAGGTTGCCTCTTACTCTTACAACTTCATTCTGCGTTCTCTCTATTAAATGCCACCTTGTTCCTTTTTTATGTTGCTTCCCCATTCACATGTTTGGTAATCGGACTTTCCTTACCATTTTGTCTCTGCTTATCTTGCTATCTTTACCCATCTCTTTATATATTACATTTTATACTTTTCACCTCTCCTTTGAGCTGTCTAGATTGTGTCAAAAGCAGCAAGCCTTGGTTTGGTGACTATGACATTGATGCTGGGCCAACAGCTCCTCTCATATCAGTTTTGCAGCATTAAGATAAAATAACAGACGCACCAGAAAATAAGGCTAGCTTTGTTCAGAATGGCTTCAGTCCTGCTTGGAGCACTTTCACAGACATCTTGAGTTGTATTGTACGTTGTGGAATATTTTCTTTAAAGGAGTGAAATATCTCAGCAAGTAATCAACAACAGGTGGTGTAACTCATTAGCTAACTAAATAGCACAGTTAGACAGCAGGCTACTTAACCAAGTCATGCTGGGTGTCTACTCAGAGGAACCAGAAATATGTCTGACGTTTGGTGTCATAAAACACTTTTTTCTTCTTCTGTATTTTGGTGTCAGGCCATTGGCCCATTACATAGACGCTTCCGAAGCTATTTCCTTGATTCCTCTTGCTTGTTCCTTTTTCTTTATCAATCAACTAATATTTGAATGGGCAGTTCCAAAAAATATTATTCTTGTATAGTTTGCATTTGATTAGTCAATGATTTTCATTACTGCCTCTACTGCATTTACTGGATCAGTGAAATGTATGTCAGCTTTTAGGGTGCTGGAACTGTGGCCAAAGAATTCATACGTGAACCAGATTCTGTATGGAAAAATAGAGTAACGTTCCTTGGTTCTTGAAAGAGTTTCAGTTCCTGGGAAATTGTTTCTGCATTGGAAATACGTTTCTTTTTCTGCCACACCTCCTCCCACATACCATACAATCTGTTAATATGAACTTATTCTTCTGGTTAATCCTGGCCTTTGTGGAAAGAGGTCAAATTACCAATTAATATACCCCATGTGTTGTTTAAGAATGAGCTCAATTTAGAGCTGCTGAAAGTGTCAAAGACAATATTAAAGACTGTAGCTTGTGTTGGGTCAATCCAACAACAACGCGTCTATTACGTTAGCCAAAAGTCAAATTGCTCCCTTGTGATTTGTAAGAGCATTCTGCCCTTTGATTAGTTTTGATTTTAGTAAAGACAAGAACAGCTTAATACAAAGTGTTACAAACTGGCATGTTTGAATTCAAAACATTAAGAGGGTTGCTGTTTCGGTGGCCTTTTGTTACAACACACTACACAGTGCGTGCTGAGACCGATCATTTGTATTCAAATTCTGAGGTGTGCACAGGAGGAAGAGAAGGAGGGAAATGAAGAAGAAGGCAGTAAACTGGAGAGACCAGGAATGCAGAAATAAGTGAAAGAGAAGAGGGAGAGGAAGAATTATCAGGAGTAGGTGGTTTAAGAGGCGGTTGTAAAGCCCATTTGTTAAAATAATAATAATAATAATAATAATAATAATAATAATAATAATAATAATAATAATAATAATAATATATAGTAGTGCATCAACATAAAATGTTGATATAGTTGATTGTAAAACAATAAACATGACCTTGACTTTGAACTACATGCAGCAGTGTAGCCATTGATTTACGTTTTTCTCCATACACACTAATGGCCTGCTTCACGGCTGGTGATAATTTCACATTTTGCATGTTAGAAATAATCTCTGGTTTTAAGTTAAGACTTCCTAGCTGTCAGCTTTATGCCACTGTTACAGTCAAAAGGTATTTGATTGGCTGTACAGTATATTGAAACATTTAATAATTACTCTGTAGCCACCAAGTTCTGTGAAAGATTAATTGAAAAGTTATGTTAAACATCTGTGCATCTGTTCTGTCTCTTGAATGCACTTTATAAAGCGGAGGCTATTGAAAATACATCCATCCCCACTGAGCCATGCAGAAGCCTGATTTGTTATTATGGAAGTATAGGCTGTATGCTATTGATGATAGCAACTTTGAAATTGTTGCTTTGGGGCAGGGGTCTTGAGTCTTGTTGCCTAGGCGCATGAAATTGTTAATCCTGCGCCTGCTTGGTGTGATAATGTAGTGTTAGTTTTGAAGTGTTTCCTCTGGATTTATTTTTCCAACAAACTTATCTGCTAATGTCAGCTACCTGCTGTTACCTTGAAACCATCCAGACAGACAGTTTAACAACAAACGCTGAGTGAACATAGGAGCTGCGTAACTAGTATCCCACTGTATGAGTGAGGATGGCCTTATATAATATTTACACTGCTCTATTCCAGTAGATACATGTATATGTCTTGGCAATTAAATAATTTTAAAAAAT
This sequence comes from Percina caprodes, assembly GCA_013375575.1. Taxonomy (NCBI): domain Eukaryota; kingdom Metazoa; phylum Chordata; class Actinopteri; order Perciformes; family Percidae; genus Percina; species Percina caprodes. The sequence goes on along the minus strand of JABXJD010000695.1, from coordinate 171,518 downwards.
TAATATAGGCTATTTTTCAGGCAGGTGCCTGTCAGTCTTCTGGGTTAAAATGGAATTACAGGTTGTCTACTGTCTCAGATTTGGATCAAACCCTTTATATATCAAGAATGTGTCCCGAAACCAAGGCACGTAAAATATTTCTGTTCAAAGGTTAGATAGCAAGCAAAGTCTACTTAGGCAGTGATACATTTTGAAAATAAAACTTGTGTTTTGCTTAAATATTTGATCCTTCTGCTGTTACAAAACACAATTTTGGCTGTTTATAGCATTATGTCTTTTAATGTGACAAAAACACAAAATAATAATTTTGACCATGTATTGGTATGTAATTTACGGTGGTGTAAGGTGCTGGAAAAAACTTTAAAATGGACCTTGAAAATGCTTGAATTTGACCTTGGAAAAGGTCTACGAACCTTGTAAACTGTTGGTTAATCGTGCAACACATTTAAAATCATGGTGCGCTTCACATTGCCACTTTGTGATTACAAATGGAAATATTTGGGAATTAGTTTTAATATTACTACTTAATAAATGCTCATCCTGTCTGCTGGCAAATCTGTTAGTTGTCTAGAGATGAAATGATGGTGGCCATCATGGAGGGATTACAGCATTGCTGATCACAGATCAGTTTCAGTTCTTTAATCTGTGTCTGGGACGAGCAGAGATGATGACTGAGTACATGGCACACACACACACACACACACACACACACACACACACACACACACACACACACACACACACACAAATAGCCAGGTGGGTAGACAGAAACATCATCAAATTCATAGATTTATCTACTCAGACAGCAACCTACCATGCTCCTGAATTACAGCAGCTTGGGCAATGAATAGGATATGTAAGCATTGTGATTCTTGTCTGCACATCTGAGTATGAATAGGTTAGCGAGTGTGTGCATGTGTTCGCAAGTTTTTCCATGCAGGTTTCTCTATGTGTTGTTAAGAGAATCCACAATCACATGCACACACACACACACACACACACACACACACACACACACACCCAGTGCAGCAGAAGTCTTCTATGCTTTTTTACTAAGGAGGCAGAAAAGTGTGCTATTGATTGACTGTGAGAGCAGAGAAGAGACAAATGCTCTTTGGCATTCTTTGAAGGACATGGTGCAAAGTGCTGCCTTAAAAGCTCAGTGTGGGGTCTGATTCTTTGGCTGGTTGTGAAGCTAGTGTAGTTTGTGCATCGAGGTGTGCAGGACGAGTTTATCGCTGGCAGTCCATGGCATAGGCAGTCAGGCTTGCTGACAAATTGTGGTGGTTGTTAGAGCAAAAGAATCTTTATTTTGTATTAGTATTGTTATTTATTGTTGTTGATTAGAATCGTTTCCTTGCATTCATGGTGCTTAGCCTATCAGTTGTTAATTTATCATCATTATTTATTATTTTATTATATATTTACATGTACACAGTTCTTCATTCAGTCATCAACTTTTCAAAGTTTCACTTTTTAATTATTTTGGCATTATTTTTCACATCCAACATGCTAATTCATAATGAAATAGAATAGTCTCTATAACAGAGTTTCTCAGTCCAGTTTGTTGCGGGTCAGTAGTTTAATTGATCACATATGGCCATTTGAAAAGTCCACTGCCCTGCTCCTTTTCTCTCCATCTTCTGGATTGCTCAAACTCAATTAGGCAATCACACTTATACCTGTACTCTATACATGCGCACACACAAACAAAGACAGAGACACAGAAACACAGACTCAGTGGGCTACTTTCATTTCCAAGATGAAGGGGAACGGGAGAGAGGAGCAGAGGACAAGGGCACTGGAAGTGTTGTGTTTAGTCAGCAGAGTGTGTCAGCCAGCTAATGGACAGTCAGGCCACAGACTCTCCCTGAATGTGATCCAAAACCATTAGCAACTTGCACACTTCAAAGGGTGGTAATGGGTGATCCTGTGAAACCGTCCTAGTGTTGTGCACGTGTGTGTCTTATTTACCTCTCTGCATTGTTCTTGTACATCATGGCTTGTGAGGTTCAGAGCGTTAATCCCATGACTCCCCCATGAAGACAGGTTGATGTAGACATAAATTACTAAAAATGCGACGACAGTCACCTGGAATCTTAAATGAGATTGTATCGATGACCGCACTATGTGCTAAACATAGGATGTTAAACCTGTTGTGTTTTTCTGTTTGTAGCTGCTGAGGTTATATGCAGATTGACTAGAATTGAATGGAGTGTCATCTGTAGATGGATTATTGTAAATACATTTGTTGAAGTGGAATTAGGTTGTATACGAGAATGGTGACATGTATTATGAGAATGGTGACATGTATTGGCCAAAAACCTTTAATACCTTTTAGGCCTACGTATATAGGCCTTTGTCTGCTAAATAAATAGGTTCAACTTATTTCTTGAGCCATGTAAGCTGCATGCAGAGTGAAATATCTTGATCTATTGAATGGATTGCCATGATAATTTGATATGTAATAACTACAAGGTGCTGGCAAGTCTGTACGACCCCTTGGTCACCTTGGACCCCTACCCTACACCACCAGGGCTAAGCTAATTGTTCGACACCTTTGGGACAAACAACATACATTTGGTAATGTATATTAGTGCTTAAGGAGGAATGAGTGTATGCATATGTTTCCTATTAATTTGTATTTGAGTCCCTCTTTAGAATTACCCTCACACCCAGAATTACCCTCACACCCAGAATTACCCTCATTACCAACAAGCACCTAGACTGAGCGTCTACCCATTATCTTCACTTCAATACTGGTACAGTGTAATTTGGGCTATGTTGGCTTTTTGTAGTAACTTGATTTCTTAAATGTCATGTAGCAGATGCAGCACGGAAGGTCACTGTCCAGTCTGCCCTGAATAAAGTGCACTGTGATCTGATACCATGGAAAGTATTTGTGGGTGTGAAAGGTGTAATTATGCCCAAGTGGGATTCCAAAAACATACAAATCTGCCTAGTGCATGCCAGTGTCTTTCCCTTGACCTCTGTCTTTGATCTTTATTACCTCTCTTCCAACCCCCACCCTTTTACTTTACCTGTGCCTCATGTTTCCTTTCCCATATCTTTGTCCTTTCAACTGTTCTGTTTGCTAATTGACACTCATGTAAAAAAATGAACTCACTTAATCACGCTATCTGAAATCAGTTTCTCATATATATCCATATATCCATTTGTATAGTGTACAACTGATATTAGCTTATCTGCAAGAACTTCTATCAACAGGTACATATACAGTACATTCACCATTTTAGACTCTGTCTGTCTCATTACACTTATCTGATGCTTTTATCCAAAATGACTTATAAGTACCACACCCTAATCACAGAAAGAGAATGGGATGACATGACAAGAAAATGCTACAGTGGGCACAAGAATAGTTTTGAAGTGCACTTTATTTTTGCAGCAACAACTCTCATAGTACTCTTGTGCAAGGCACTTAACCCCTAAGTCCTCCAGTAGATCTATTCAGTGGCCACTAGACCGACTGTACTGAGTAGCTGTCAAATGTGTGTGTTATACTCCATGCGCTGCAGCTGTTGCTCCAAATTCTTACTTCAAATTTTTTTTTTTTGTGAAATTTGTTTGTAATGTAGTGTAATGTCAGTTAGAGCTGGAAGGCAAGTATATTTCAGATAGAAATGTTTACCAAATGCTCAACTATATTTATTAGTCATTTATTAGAATTTTAAATGTTTGACTCACAAATCATTGCTGTTGTCATAAAAATATTGTATCTGCAAAATATCAACCTTCTTAAAACACTAGTGTTAGTGAATTACATGTTCCTGTTCCTGTAGAGTGACCATTCATCATGATAACTTCCATCATACATACAGAAATGCAAGGGTCTTCTAATGAACCATTTTTACATAGCTGCGAAAGTTCTGTAATTAAATGCGTTTCAACATATTCATTACTTAATATAAGCACCACATAGACTGCTACTGTCTAAGAGCACAGAGATCTGCATTGGGAGGAGATCAGGGATTATGGTTGTGAAAGACAGGGCTTTTAAGCTGAGGGCTGGAGTTCATGTCCTGGAAGAAGTTAAATAGAACATTTTCACTTTCACCCAGGAAACGGGTGTTTGTGTCCCTGAAGTACTACTGTACTTAAAGGTGCTCTAAACGATGTCACGTGTGTTTTTAGGCTACAACATTTGATGTCACATACAGCAAGCATCTCCTCACTGTCCACGAGCTGCCTATCCCTAGAACACACTGTAAAAAAACTTTGTCTTTGCAGACAGCCCATAGTCTACATAGACTGTGCCCACCTGCACCACCAAGCATACACAACAGTGTTCCAGCGTTCCAGCCAATAACTGACAAGAAGGATTTGGGGGTGGGGGGTATAGTGCGCAGAAGCACAGAAAAGAGAGGGAGGGGATGGGATGAGGAGGAGGATGGGGCAAGCTAGTCTTGTTTTGTTTGAAAATACTTCAACAAGAATCAACCTCAACAATAAGTAACATCACCCAACATCGCTTAGAGCACCTTTAAGGGGAACAGTGTTTTAACTTAAACCACACTATTTTTTCTAATCTTAACTAACCATTTTGATGCCTAAACTTACCTGTTGTTGGTGCAGGACATTAACCTTTTGTCAGCTAAATTCAACTGCAATGGCTGCTGAAACCGTGGCCTCTACACGGCTCTTAGTAAACTTTCTTGGCAAAATTTAACTGTTAAAGCGGCTTAACTTTTTTTGCAAACTCTTTTTATTGGTGGTTTTAGCAGATTGTGAATTAAAGATTGTGATTGTACACAGTATGTTCAGCATTTCCTTATAGAAAACAAAGGACAAGGGGTATGTGTATAACAGCACCTTGGCATAAAGGCTTTGGGTAAACAGCAGGACAGTTGTTGCACACAAGGCACTTTAGCATTAAGTTTGTACTTTTACAATAAAAATGTGTATAAGGTTACAATAAAATAACATCATCCTCCTGGTAAAATTGCTTTTGATGGCTACGGTTCAATGCAAGGTTAAAAGGTCACTTATTTGTATAAATACATACAAGGAAAAAGAGAGAAACAAAGGTGGAAAGTCAGATTAATTGAGGCACACTATGACCCTGCAGCTTCTCTATGTAATCATGGAGGGGTTGCCATATAGAAATGTGTTTGTGGATCTATGCAGTGTATCCTTAATATTTTTGAGTTTACTAAAATGGAAGACATCTCTGATCCAAGCCGACTTCCAACGAAGTAGTATGAGCTAATAGAGTTAAGAAAGCCAGAAGGTCTGCTTTAATTTTAGGCAGGGCCACCATGGGTGGCACAGTCCCAAAGAGAGCTGTTATTATTGCTGGAGCAAACGGCACCTGAAGAGCAGCAGATAATGTTATGGAAGACGGGCAAAATATATGAATAAGCGAAGCGGGAGCTATTCTACACCTGTCGCAGACAGGATTAACATCTGATTAAATCTGAGAGAGTCTGTGTTTGGTCCAGTGAATGCAGTGGAGGATTTTACATTGAATTAGACCATGTTTGGTGCACGTAGAAGAAGAGAACTCCGGAAAGAATGTTCCTCCATAAGTCATCAGAGATTTATTCCCCATGTCCTGTTCCCATGCTGCCTTGACAGCCGACAACGAGGAACACCGAGCGAAACATTCTCTCGTACCCACATGAAAAGATACCATTTGGCGATGGAAACAGAAGGAAAAAGTGTCCATGGGGAGGACTACAGGCCGAGAGGGGAATTGGGAGCTTGCACTCCGTAAAAAGCTACAAACCAGAAGATATCAAAAATAAGTTCTTTTGGGATACCAAATTTCAAACTGCTGGGAGGAGGCAAAAACATATCAATGTACAAATCGTTCGAATGATTTAATGCCAAAACTAGACCACATGGAGAATGCTGCATCTGCCAGAGAGGGTAAGAAAGCATGGTTCATAGCTTTGGAGCATGCAGTGAAAAGTCGACCATCCAAAATGGCATCTGAGTTGATTCCAGTTTTCTAGAATACTTAACCGAGTGTTTTTGCAGTATGCTGAGCAAGTTCAGGGAGTAAATCAGAGCGGCTAGAGAAGATGGTTTGAGAATACGCCTCTAATCTTAACCAATCTAGGGCACACTGCAAAGCCAAAACTGAAGTATGTGTTAATTTACCACCCATTAGTAGAAGTGGAAGTTAGGGCCATGCCCCACCACCTTTGATTTCTTGAGATATATTTTACGAATTCTTGGACTCTTTTCCCCCCAAAATCCGGTCAAGTTTAGAAAAAAAAGGATTTAGGGATAAAGACCGGAACACATTGGGCATGATATTCATTTTAACCAAATTGATATGACCAACTAAAGATAGCGGGAGTAGTGACCATCTCTCAAAGTCCTGCTGTATTTGGTAGTGATATGAGGATGAGATCGGAGCGCAGTGGCAAGAGGCTCTACAGCGACTGCAAAGAGCAGGGGGCATAACGGGCATCCCTGTCTCGTACCCTAAAGAGGAAATAGTCAAGAGTGGTTATTAGTTCTGACAGAGGCAAGTGGGTGGGTGTACAAGAATTTTACCCAGGCTACGAACTTCTCACCAAAGCCGTGACTTTCTAACATCCAGAAAAGATAGCCCCACTCCACTATATCGAAAGCCTTCTCGGCATCTAAGGAAATGATGATTTCTGAGTTTTTGGAGCTGGAGGGACAGAACATTAAATAAACGTCTAACATTTTTTAATAAAGTCTGTCTGGTCAGGGGAGATTACAGAAGGCAGGATGGTTTCCAAACGCATAGCCAGTAGCTTAGCTAAGAGTTTAAATCAACATTGAGAAACAAAAAGGCCGGTAAGATCCACAGGAAAGAGGGTCTTTGTTTTTTTTCCAATATCAATGAAATGGAGGCCTGAGATAATGAGATGAGTCTTTTTGTTAATGTACCTAAGTCAAACTTTTGTTTAAAAGCATAATTAGGATGTAAACGCCACTTTTAAGATTTACCGTATTCTCGTTTTGGTCAAATTACCTTTTGAATGGGAGAGCTAAGGGCACTGCTATGATCGCATCAAAATCGCTATTTTGAAAACACTAAGAAGGCTCGACACAACATGAACCTTTGTGTACGCACAGTTTACTAAAGAGAGGTTTTAACAACTCACTGTAGCTGTTGGTTTTCGGTCGCTGTCCATCTAGCCAGTCAAAAATAGTTGATCTCCGAATGCAACGTAACAGGGAGGACAGGAAAGATGGAAAGCTCCTGAAGCTTATTTCCATATAAATGCATGAATATTTGTTTTGTTTTGTCGTTAGTGAAAAACAATATTTACCTCGTAGTTGAAAAAGGCGCCTCATATAAGAATGACATTTCTATTTTTTGTTTTTCCATTGTGATGTATATGTATACTTTTACTCCAAGGAAAGGAATTAAGTACTTCCTCCACCACTGATGCTAGTGTATAACTGACATTTGCCCGGTGCTATAAGAAACTGACAAGGTGTTGCTTTGTGTGGGGCCACAATGGGAATTGTTGCACTTGATTCAGCGCCAAAACATGTTTAAAACATAAATCACGTTGCCAGATCACAAGCGCTAAATAATGCAACACAAATGCTTGTGGTTGTTATGTACTTGACAAAGACATATTTAGAGAATACTCAATAGGGGATATCTGAATGTTTATGAGTGATAAATGCAATACAATGCAGTAGCCAACAGTGTGGCAACACTACAGTGTATAGAGAATATGGCAGAGGTGTACCTCCTTGTTTTCCTTTGTTCTTGTCATCCTGCATACTTTCAAAACAAGAAAGCAATTGAGCGCAGAACTTCTGTAGGATCTGTTAATTTAACCCACTTAACTATTACCTTCATAATCATTGAATTTATAAAGATAGTGCCTTGAGGGTTGACGAAAGGCCATGGGATCAACAAAATATGTTTCTTCTTTCGGACAGTATTTATTAATTCCATCCCTTAGTTCTTTAGTTAATGTTGATTACAAACAAATCATATATGATTGGAAAATCATATTAACTTACTACTGTATGTGGCAGTGGTAAAATACATACATACATACATACATACATACATACATACATACCATACCATACTAAAATAAAGTAAATTAAAAGTTATTATACTGATTTAGCTACCACAAAGTGCTTTCCTCTAGTTACTCATATTTTCACTATTACCCATTTTAGTTTTCCAAAGGGGTCTGCGTTGATAGATGCATTCGAGATGACACCATAAACGATTCTCTTCTGTTTTTTTATTTGTTATAGTGGAAATACAGCTTGTTTGAAACATTAGCATAAAAAAGACTTATTTTTTCATCATTGTATTTAGTTTCTGGGCTCCTTATTACCGCAGATATATATATATATATATATATATATATATATATATATATATATATATATATTAAGATGAAATGTGTATCCTTTTTGCATTGTATGTGCTGTGATCTGGTTTTCTGCTTTTCCTTGTTAAATGCATAACTTAATGTACACTATATTGTGTACAGTCTGAAACAAGCCTACTATAATATTTTAAAGGTATATTTACAGTATATCCAACATCAATACAAATCTCCACAATTTTAGCAATTGAAAGAAAAAGTAAATATATTTATGTCAAGACAAATTTACACTGTGATAGCCCTTATAACCTCTGTAAGCTAATAAGGGTCTTAGCTGGCTACAATTCGACTTGCATCAGATGGGAAAAGAAGTAGTAATGTTGCCACACTTAAGCTTAAACCAGTTACAGACTGGCTGTCAAGCTCTGTCAAACATTTGTAATCTTCAGCTCTGGAGAATCAGCCAGCACTATTATTGAAAACAGTCAAAACATTTGGCGAGACCACACTCTGCAAGACTGCAGATTTAGAAGCATTTTGGGATCCTGGAATATAGAAATCCCACTATATGCACAATGCGGATACCGTAATTTCTCAAATAAAGACCGGTAGTAAATTCAAAGTCGGCCTCTGATAGTGGCCGACACGGACACATAAAAGCCGGCCTCAAATTAAGGCCAGGGAAAGATTAGTGTGAATAATCTCCTAAATTCCTTTTATGTAATGTGCATTCAAGTTTACCATAATGTACATTTCTACCAATTAACAGATTCAACAATATATTCATGCTTTTTCTGGATTATGGTACTCATGTGACTCATGTGTATTATTTTCCTACCGGTATTTTAGTCAGTGCGGCTGTATGTGTTACTCCACACTACACTTGGCTGAGTAACATACAGGTGCCACTAGATGGCAGTAGCTACATTGGATGTAACACGGGTCTCATTTAGTGCTAGCAGAGAATGACAGACTTTTCAACAACAAAACAAAAGTTTTAAAGTATGCGGAGGAAAACTGAAAAAGCTGCGAGATAATTTGACATTGACCCCAGGAGGATTCGATACTGGAAGAAACAGACGGGATGAGCCGGCGAGATTAGCCGTCAGGAACAGAGAGCTAGCTAGCTGGAGGTGGGAGGAAACAAGTTAGCCTGATGCTAGGAACGAAGCTAGCTAGCTACCATCTGTAACGTTAATCAGATTCTGGTGTACTGTATGCTCTTATTGTAATCTACCAGAAATACTGTAGTACCTATATTTGAAATAAATACCCGGTACATTTACAGGGTTCAAACTGACACAATGGTGGTGTTTGATAATTTCTGACCTTCTGGCTGTTGTTTTATGGTGATATTTTTGCAAATGTTTCTTAAAAAATGAATGCTCTTGTCCACTGGAACGCCACAGCTTTTCATTTAAAATGATTTATTTAAAACAATTATACTTATCAAACAAATGGAATTAGAAATAAAGGCCTGCCTCTAATAAAAGCCTGCTTCAAATAAAAGCCGGGTAACTTCTGCAGTTAAAAGCCCGGCTTTTATTTGAGGAATTCGGTATCTCTGATTATAGAATTCCAATTGTCAGCCTTGTTTATTACATAGAAACTACAATGTGTGTTTCCAGGTAATGACTCTGGCATTTGGTATTTAGTTTAAAGTAATATAATGTATAACTGTAAAGGTAAGAAGAACCAGGTGCCTTTGCTGTTGCATGGTTTTCTCTCCTAAGTTACCACAGCATAAACACATTCTTATCTTCTTATCCCAGAGCTGTAATATACATCTGAAGTGCAACTAAACAACTTGCTAAGAGGCAAATATGAGTCATGCCAAATAGCTCCAGCAGATGTGCATGCATTGTCTATGTTCAAGCAGTTTGAATGACTATCCACCATTTTAAGCGCAGCAAAACAGCAGTAGGTCACCCCCTTGACAAAGAGGGCCCCTCTTGACAACCCTGAAAAAATGGCCTGCTAGACAAATCCACTAAAATCCAAGGGCCTCTGCAATGTCAAAAATGACATATGTGGATAACAATGTATCAATGTAAAAATAAAGTCTTTTACAAAAACACACCCACAGAATTCTAATCTAGTTTTATTTAAAAGAAAAGATGGGCATTCGACACTACTATTATTTGAGAAAGTACTGCAGATGAGTATAAGAGACACAGGAGAGGAGAATCAGTCATTGGCCAGTGTGGTTCCAGAGGTAGGGCTCTTAACAACTACACAGTCTAATTTCTTTTCTACTGTCCAAAGTTAAGTTTTTCCAGGGCCAAGTATGCCCAGGGCCTTCTCCACTCCCCTGTGAGAGCTGTGAACAAAATTGTATATGGCTGTAAATATTGATGCCTTGAGAAAGGCACAGGATAGCAAAATGCTGCAACCTGCTGTTCTGTAGCAGGATAATGTGAAGGAATCAAGGATGTTTGAAGTCCTGCAGAGCTTTCACTGTGCGAAGTGAGATGTTCTTTGTTATATGCAGAATGCAGTGTGTGGTTCTGTAAGAGTGCATCTTTGTGTGATGTGTTTTCAATATGTATAAACTAGTAGAAAGACTTTTTTTTCCAGGCTCCCATTTATAGCAAACAGGTGGCCGCAGGTAGCGCCTTTCCACTCAGGTTGTGTTTGTTAAATAATGTACCAGTCGGCTAATTATGAATAATATATCACTCCACCTCGTTTTCCCCTTACTTTTCTTCACCTTACAATGATTAAAATGCCCTCCGCCCATCAACTCTCATTTTTCCTTCTCATTTTACATCTTTCATAATTTCTTTTTCTAACACTCCGCCTCTTTTGCACTCTGTCCTAGTTTTACTCTCTTTAGCACTGATTGAAAACAGTTCCTTTACAGCTTAATCATAAGCAGTGTGCCCGTAAGATCCACCTGATACAGTGTCAAAAGCCTTACACTATGAAGTAATTTATTCTTGCAATGCAACCATAATTTTATCATCTGGCCTTGTTACTGAGTTAAAACCTTTATATTCCATCACAGTCACTTTGTCTTATTTCCCTTTAAATCCTCTTCAAACTTTTCTTTTTGTGAAAGCAACCCACTCACTTCTGATCAATGCAGCGTCTCTCCTCTCTACCCTCACTACCTCTCTTTAATTTTTCCTGGATTCCTCTGCTCTGTCCTTCTTCCTTTTACCACTTTTTTATTTTTGTCAACTGAGAAGAACAAAACACATAAAAAGGGAGAAGAACCAAACACATAAAAACATTCACTTGTGATCTCTCATATCCCCATTCCCACGTAAACATTCTACGACACACAGATCAGCTACAGGTTCTACTAGTGTGTGCAGTGACAACAGACCACAGAAGAGGAGAGAAACACTGGAGTGGAGAAAGTTATACACATATACAAACATGGACTTCAAATGGTCTAGTTTTTAATACAAACATTTCATGACAAATATGACACTATAGATAAAGCAAGATAGAAGGAGCTAATGACAATGTGGGTAAGGGTGGAAAAAGAGTGACACAGAGGGATAAAGTGAGAGCAAAAAAAAGAGACTGTGACAGACAAAGAAAGGAGAAATAGTTGCAGAGAAAGGGAACAGATCTTTGCAGATACAAGCCTAGACACAGAAAGTGATACACTATTTTAGTGGAGAACATGACTACCTGGATCCCACAGTGTGTACAATATACAAGTCCCATTGCACTCCCAAACTTCACTTCAAAGACTATAAATGGTTGAAGATATAGTTCACTAGACACAGTTTTAGTTTTTTGTTTTTTTGAAAAATATTTGCATCAATTTAAAACAATTTAGACAGAGTTAATGTCCCCTTGTTCCCAAAAGTTATGCTTTTCACTGCAAAAAGATGCTGACCACCATAAACATGTCCTCTTGTCTTTAGCAAAATCTCCTAGGTATAGAAAGTGAAGACAAGAATTTGGAGTAAAACACAAATGTTATAATGCATAATTTAAAAATCAAGAAGTGGTGTCTGATTTTTTTATTTTTATTTTAATATTTAAAGTAAACACGGATACGGGTTGTGTGCTTGTGACAAATAAACCTTTGGGTGCTCAAAAGATAAAGCGTATTCTAGAAAGGGCAGAAAATAGTGGGCTTGAAGGATAGAGTAACTCACCTTCACATTATTATTTTTTATTAATTTACTTAAACCTACTAAACATAAATAGATGGACAAACACACACACACACATCATGAATAAAGCAGCCATATTTTTAACAATGCAGCATGTGTCTTGAAGCCCAAAGCGATTAAATATTCCCTCTCCTTCTTTCTCTGCAGGTTGTCTAATAAGTGTGTGTGTGTGTGTGTGTGTGTGTGTGTGTGTGTGTGTGTGTGTGTGTGTGTGTGTGTGTGTGTGTGTGTGTGTGTTTATTGAGCTTTTAGGGATTTATGTTTATCTGCCCCCATCTTTCCGCATCAGTGTTTTTGTGTGTGTGTGTGTGTGTGTGTGTGTGTGTGTGTGTGTGTGTGTGTGTGTGTGTGTGTGTGTGTGTGTGTGTGTGTGTGTGTGTGTGTGTGTGTGTGTGTGTGTGTGTGTGTGTGTGTGTGTGTGTGTGTGTGTCTGCGTCATGCGATTTTATTTGCATTTAGGCATCCAGCGTTGGGGTTTGGGGTTGTATTCCCGTCTTATTGCTTGTTAGAACAAATTGAGGGTGTGGCGCTTTCATGCGTGGACACAATTTTCAGTGGCATAATCAAGAGTAGATAGATTTTATTCAAATAAAGCCAGAGGTTGCTGTGAGTCAAATTCACGCCTGAAGGGCTTGGAAATAATGAAGTAGATCGCATGAGAGTAGAGAGTTTGGTGTTTAGGAGGCTCTTTGACACTAGCTTCCCTAGGCCAAAGCATTGACGGGACAAACTATGTAGTGTGCCATACAGTGGAAGCTGTTTAGTTTGGAATTCTCCATGAAAAGGAGTCATTTTGTATGATCTTAGATGCCATACAGTAGCTTCACTGCCATTTGATTACCTTTTATAAAGATATTAATGGGCAAATGGCTAAGTTGAATTGTAGTGCGCGCAATGTAATCATTTTTGTTTTAAATTAGCTAAAATACAAGTTTATTAATCCTTTAGTTACTTTGGAATGTTATTTTTGGCCAGTAACACATCTCCAGTAGTGCTAAGATATTGTTTTGACACAAATGTTATGAGGAGCTTATATTAGATATTGTGGCATATATCTATGTGTCTATGTCTCTACATGCAGATTGATTTTAAAATCTCCACAGTATTTCACTGAGTATTTTTTGGTTTGTTCAAGTAAGCTTTTTGCATGTTCCAGTTGTTTTCCAGTTGCATGTGAACCCCTCAAACAGACTCATTTTCTTTCCTGAAAATGCCAATTATTAAGGATTTTAACTACACTTATATTTTGATAACAATCTGTGTCAGCTAATTATGTTTTGTCTGATAGCTCTCTTTCTGTGCTTTATTTGGCAGCTTTTATCATTTGTACCTGGAGCTACACACAATACCTCAACACCATTAAGTACTGGTGATACAATCATATTTGCAGTTAATATTACTTACTTTATTCCACTTGAAAGACATTCGTCTACAGTAACATGGTCCTCAAAGATTGAATGCAGTATTTAAATGGATGGATGGGCAGTAGCAGGGGACACCCACAGTGCCTTGACTTGGCTCATCAGTAAGTTTGTAGAGCCCCAGAGCCAATCTCAATGCTAAACAAGCTGGACCAACCTGGACCTGTCTAATTCACAACATCAGCCACTAATGTTAACTATTGTTCTTCAGTCTTGTGGTTGCGACCCTAGCTTTGGAGTGGTATGCTTAATTTCACGCTCAGTTCAGAAGGGAAAGTAATTCTCTTATTCTAACTACTAACAGATGGTGTTAATTATGTCAAAGCCAAATTATGCGGTGTGAAGCTTTCACTGATGACTTTCAAAAACGCCTGCATTATTCAAATTATAAAATGATGGAACATGTGTGCTTCTCTTTGTAGCCCATGTCTTTTTCTCTGTATCTTCTTTATTCTATAATCCATCTTTGATGTGATCTTGTTTCCTTGATTTCTGGTATCTCATCATGTCTGTGTGCATAACTTTAATCAAATTTCCATCTTTCTCCAGTCACTGTTGTCAGAGTTGTAAGCCCAAAATCTCTTCACAACTTCAAAGGGTGTCTGTGTCTGTGAACTCTTAAAGGCCTGTCTAAACCCAGGCTTTATCACTTTCTCTTCATGTCTGTCTACCCCTTTTACCTCATCTCTCTTTTCCCTCGTTTCTTCAGCACTGCTCATCCTGCGTGCTCTCACTTTCTTTAAACACTCTTTTTTTCCCCCTGTCAAGTGGGCTTTTTAATGCGACCGCCTTACCTGTCTGCCAACCAGTTATTTGCATTGCATTTATCTGTGTGTCTCATAATCTTTTATCAATTCAGGCATTTATTCACTTCCCATATCCTCATTTCTTTTTCTCTTCTCTCCGAGTGCTCGCTTTACACTTGTGAACCTTTGCCATGGCAGTCAGACTGCCAGGCCAAGGTTGATGGGCAGAAAGATACTTGTACATGTGTCTGTGTGAGTGTCACCAAGATGATTGGGTGAGAGCAGAGCAGGGTGAGCGCTGATTGAAGTTCAGAATAACATTAAGGCAAACCTTTCTTTTCTCTGTCTCTGTCTCCTTCGCTATCCTTTTCATTCTGTCACTCATTGGCTGCCTCATCTGTCTCATCACTTAGACCCCGTCTCAGTATCTTCTCTCTATTTGTCTTTTTTAAGCTGTCCTTAGCTGTCATTTTGCTGTACTTTTGTCTTTCCTATATCGTAAAATCTATGTTTCTTTTCAAAGAAATCCACACATTCGTAAGATAAAATGCACGGTCTATATGTGCACATAGAAACATGCACAGATGCAGATAGACACACAAATACTGTCAACATCCATCGGCAATCACTTTTGCATGTTACAAAGGCTACGTTAGCAGCTAGGCAAAGGTTTTGAAACGTGTCTGTGTGGGTTTATGTCTGAGTCCGCTTGGTTAGCTGTTTCTATGACCGCATATTTGTTTGGTTGTGTATTTGTGTTTTAAGATGGACCTCTTAACAATTATTTTCTTTTGCTTGTGACAAATTGAAAGCAAATGCAGAGTTATTGCCTGTAGCTTTGGTGTTTCTTGACACCTCTGAATGCTCACTCTTGTATTGGCATAGCTGTCTCTGTTAGTCACTCTGTAGACCTTTTTCACAGCGGACATGTTGACATGTTATAGTATGAAAAGCACAGGTGTATTCAAAAACATTAATGATGCTACATTCCACTTAGGAGATGCCCTGGTATTGTGCATGCTGACTCACTGAAATAGCTTACTGGGACACTTGATGGAATTGAGCCATTATCAATTTCAGCTGTAGTTTTCCTACTATGACAAGTTAAAATGTCTGCCATGAAAAAGGTCTATTATTTTTGGATGACTCTATAAATGAGGCAAATGTTATTTCTTTATTATTGTTTTTCATCATAATTTTTTTTTTTAGCTCTTTGCTGGAGATATGACTACTGAAAACCGTGTATAGATACACACAGAGAAAATTAAAAAAACAAAAACATAACCATTGGGGATAACCAATAACTTTGTCAATTAACTGATGCAAAGATATATGATCTCATTATTCCTTGTGCTATTAGCTACAGTAAGCATTCATGTAGAGGCCAAATTCAGAAGTTTAAAATGCAGGATAACAGGAAAATATGCATCCAAGCAAATAAGTACAAAAAAAGGAAAGCATAATTCATCGATGACCTAATCTATCTCACAGAGCACTGTGAATGTAGAGAACCATGTGGGAACATTCCTTCAACAAAATTAGGTCAGCAACACCTCATGAAAGTCTCAATACTATATTTCAACATCCCAGAAGCATCAATAGACAGTAGTTACTAAGAGATTAATCTGTATTAACGGAATTACATTTGCAGGATAAACCCAGACATCCGGGGCAATGTCCGCTCTCTGTGTGTTGCCATTCTCAAAAACACAAGGCAATAGCACTGGTAAGAGCAAGTTAGGTTTAACCATGTATCCATCTAATTTAATTGGCTTACATTACTGTATTGTATGATCAGTTAACTTTATTTAATATTTTATGTGGCTTTCTAATGTGGGGTGCAAATATTCCACCAAAACAAGTTCCAAGATGCCAAGGCACCGTTACTGCGTCCAGAAACTGGCCACAGCACTGTGGAGTAAGGTCTGGCAATGCAAGGCGACTGAGAGATGAAAGCGTTAAATGCCAGCTTTGCCCATATGCATTTTATTCATCATATTTATTTTTACTTCAAGCATTTTTATACAGAATTGCACAATATCAGGTTCTTCTATTTTTCAAACCATTCTACTCATCTCACCTCTCATTCTCTTTCTCTTCTCTCTTGCTCCTATTTTCTTCTCCTCTTCTCACCCGTGTTGCTTCTTGGGTTTACAGTGGATTTCTTTAGAGGATACACTTTCTCCACTCTGCATGCCACTCCAGTTTGTACTCTCCTCTTGTGAACTTTGCACTAGGAACTCAGCTGCAAAAGAAGGCAAAACGGAGAACATTAACATCCTTTATCAGCTGATTGAATTGAGGTTATCAGTTGTTATTACTACTACAGATATTAAGCGGTAGAGCCCTACTCTACCTCCTACTTGCCTCAGTAGGCCGTTATCATCCATTGGTAAGCTGGATCACACATCTGCGCGTAGGACACAGTATTAAGACTGAAACTCCATAAGGACATAGGATGGGGTGGTGGATGGGTCAAACAAACACAGGACTTTCGCACGGGAGACCAGTGTTCTTGTCCCACACAAAAAGAAATGTCAGCATTGTTTTTCCTTAATCTTCCTTATGTAACATACGTATTATGTCATACATATTATTATGAATGTTAGTATTTAAACACAAACCATAGTTTTTTACTGAACCTAACAAAGTAGTTTTGTTGCCTAAACCTGACCAAGTAACGTTTTTTTTTCCCACAATGAAACTCTTGTTGTCAACATTTCTTGCTGTCTCCCTCTTTACGCTTTTTTGTTTTTTCCAAATCTGCTTTTTCTCTGTTTCTCCCTATTTATCCTATGTTCTCTCTTAACAAATTGTCAATTCAGAAGTACAGAATATGTATTTAGTTTTCATGTGATTGTACATAAGTAAATTAAACCTGTCAGTTAAGGACAACACATTATTTTTTTTAATTGTGGCTGTATAAATACATAGATGGATATGTGTCCATGCATGTTTCGATGTTGTAGCATTGTGTGTCAGTACGATGTGGTCAGCTTTACAACAGTAGCTATCCTCAGCATGACCTACTGAACGGCCGGATTAAGCCCATCATCTGCATTCGATCTCGATTTAAATCACACACACACACACACACACACACACACACACACACACACACACACACACACACACACACACACACACACACACACAGCCAGCTGTCATCCCCACCCCCTACATATCATTTATAGCCACAAAATCAAAATGGATAGACGGATTAAGCTGTGTCAAAATCACCATTTATGAGTGGTCATTTGGTTTGTATTTAATCATAATGCACATTTATGACATACATTTTTGTGTCAAAAGGTTAATTGTGGCTAAGGCATCATCTCACAGAAATCAAATTGATACTGGCTGAGTCTCACAATTTGTGTTAGACCTAGTTGTTATTACAGTTAAATCCGGGCATTGTATGAACACATGAACACAGAGAAAGCATATTATAATGGCTTTCTTATCCTGAAAACTGTAGTTTGGCATCATGATCAATTTTTCATTCGCCACAACACTGGTTTGAATTTGGCCCCAAGCATGAAATCTGTGCGTGAGAACTGTTTTTTTTTTTTTTTTTTTAAATGAGGCTGACTGTCATCATTGGGAGCAGTAATTGGGGGTATGATACATGCAAAGTTAAAGTTTGTGCAAGACATCTCAGTCATAATAAATCACTTTAAGGAGCTCTTTCTCGTTCTCATGATGCGTCTTTCACCATATACATTGGATACTCTGACCGAAATCGTGGAAGTACCCACTTTCACACACTTACTCTGTAGTCACACACAACCGATGTGTATATGCCTGTGTTTGTGTAGCTTAGCTCATGTGTGTGTCTGGCATGGATGTTTGCATGTGTAACAGTCATGTTAAGCAAAGCAGCAGGCATATGACAGTGACCTTCTTTTGAATGCTGGTCAGACGCTAGTGTGTTTGGCATTGTAGTGAAACCGCTCCTGATGTTCCATATCAAAGAGAAGGCTGGCATGCATGCTGTTTCCTGTCACAAAATACTGCTAGTGTGGGAGTCGTGCCACACAGGAAGAAGGAGCTGGAAAAAAAAAGTTTTATTTACTTGAAAAATTTAATGGCAACAAACAATTAGGTTAAAGGATGAGTCTGTCTTTATGCACACTGTCCGTATGTGAAAAAAAATGATCTGTGCATAGCCATAATGAAGTGGTTTTAATGTTCGCTGCTCCCTACCTCTTTCTACACAATGAAAAGGAGATATAGGCTGGAGGGACTTTTACACCCGTCTCCACTTTGAGTTACTGTGAACTTTCTGGAGAGTGGAATTAGTGTTGCAGGATTGCTTTTTCTGTACATGCACATACCTTAAATGAGTACACTTGCTTATGCAGTACTCATGCAGTAATGAGGAAAAATGCCAAATTTCCACAGTCCATGTTCTGTATCTCAGAATTAGCAAGGAAGAAAGCTAAGAAAAAAGAGGGGATGAAAAGTCCAGTCTGCTCTCCTTGTCAGTAATAACCACACTTACTCTATTCTATGTCGACTGACGTTTCATTTACGGGATTGTTCCGCTGTGATTTGGGCCAGAAGTTCAACCAGATGTCTGTGATTTTCGGCTGGATATCCCTCGCCTTCCGCTTTCTTTGTGTTGGCATTCTAAACCCAGCTCGATTCGGGACACATCCTCCAAGCAAGAGCCAACAATCAAATTATATTTATCTTTCTTTTAATTCTCATCGCACACTTCACAGCCAATTTGATTCCAGAGCTCGCCTCCCTACGTGCACAAGTTCAACCAAAACGTGTGTCCCGAGGCAATTTTGGATAGGCACCATACCTGCATCCAGCATTTAGCACCACCCAAGACGATTGTGATTGGTTTAAAGAAATGCCAATAAACCAGAGAACGTTTTTCTCTTATCTCAGAATGTAGTGTGGACAACCCCGACCGTACTCTGCGGCGCTGTGGAGGAATGTTACACCTACTCACACATTAACTGTACCTCAGGAGAGTTCACTTACAACTTGAGTAGAACATTTTGGATTGGATTGACATACAGGGTTATACATGAGGTAGGTCCACTACATGCATTCAACCTTTGAACTCATTCATATGACACATCTGTCACGTGTAATGCATGGTGATCACTCTTTACAAATTATATATATATATATATATATACACACACACACACGTTACACCCAGGTCGGGAAGAATGTTGATAAGTCAGTTTGGATGATGGGATGACCCATTGTTATCGATCACAGCCGCATGTTTTAGCCATATCACTGTGACCACCTCAAAGGGGTATTACTCATTCTCACATCCTCTCTCCAGCTGTCCACCCTTCTATGCCCTCCATCTTTTGAGCCACCCACAGTCCCACTCTAATCCCCCAGCAGGCCCACTCTCCCTGGGATAGGATTAGAGACCTCTCGCCTATACTCAGTGAGGCTTGGGGCTATTTCTCTGCAATTGTGTGCACACGCGTGTCGTTGTGTCAGTGTGTTTGCAGCAGTATGTGTCTAGAGGCACACAAGAAAGAAATGGACAATGGGCTAGAAGTGAATGGGACAGAAAGACACGGGGGAGAGAGAGAGCGAGGTAAAGGTGCAGAAGTATAAATCACTAGAGCCCAATGTGTCAGACGAAGGACAAAAACGTATCCTGCAGCCCTCTGGGGTACAGACTGAAGGAGCCCGGTGAGAGTGATGTAAGGCTGGGAGATACTATGAGACAGAGGAGCAGAGACGGTGTGGTGTAGTGTGACATAAAATCAGGCGGATGTTGTCTGTTAAGATTAAGATGTGCAAGTTCAAAACCAACATCGGAAGGGTTGAAACTACAATTTTAAAATCAAATTTTGCCCGCACATGTAGTGTAAAAAAAACATGGCCAAACTTGTTTGGACAATTTTTTTTTTTTTAATATAGTAATTCATTAGTTGTATCTTTGCCCAATAAGCAATCATAATGTGACACACTAAACCTACTGTAGAGTGATAAAATTCAAGGTTTTTCTATTGTAAATAATCCAAATAAAAAAATGATATATACTTTCTAATATAAAAGTATAACTGATGACATCTGACTCTGTAATTGTGTCAGCTCAGCCAGCCAGAATCACAACTTGTCAACCGAAAAGTGAAGAGGCCTCTTATTGGTCTTTGGAAAACAAATTATAGTATGGATTGGAAAACATAGTGAACCAAAAGTAAAGCAACAAAACTCTTATGTAATCACAATTTAGTATGAGGTTTAGGGGTGTGTGAACTGCGTCTGTGACTAGTGTTGTAGGCAAGAAACACAGTTGATATGTGAGACAGTTCATCAGAATAGATTGGCAGTGAAAATACTGGCTGTAATCCTAAATTGCAAACCAAACTATGCAAAACCATGTTCTAAGTTCATAGTATATCTGACATTTCTCTCTCACTTCCGAATGGCCTGACACAACAAAGAGGTAGTTTGAGCAATAGCTTATCACTTTCCAGTCTTTGCAATGAGGTTCAAGGACTCGTTTGTTCATGTGTTGTGGAGGCTGTGAGACATTTATTGGTTGTATATCCAGTCTCTTAGCTAAAGTATCTAGCTATCTATGTCCTGATGATTTCCTTTGAAATCAGTGATGCCTTTCATTAAGTAGCCAGCCAACAATTTGCAGAGCATGGCATTGCTAGCTATAAGCAAACATTTTTACTCATTTATCAAAATACTTCCTATTGCTAATAAGCAGCTGCTAACCGTTTACACTATGGAGGGTAAGGCTGGTGTTGTCTTTGTTCCATAGTGACATTGCCCCTGTTTACATTCTTCCTACTGTCCCAAGGCAGCATTTTCCTCACATGTCATAATGAGCGAGTGCCAAGTCCTTCATTGTGCCAGCAAAGATTAGCCTTGATCTTTTTTCTATTAGCACATGAAGGGATGCCTGGAAATATCTCCCATCAGAGATGCCCTCACACAGGGATGTTAAAACTTAAATTGTATTAAACAGTCTTAGTTTAAAAGCAATCCCTTTAGTAACTTGAACACTTTACAAACAGATGCACACTATGATGTACAGTACAGTACATCATAGTGTGCATCTGTTTTACAGTGGTTCCTTGTAGATCAAACAGTCTGTTTTGTTTTAAATATACAGTAACTTGGCACAAAAACATCACTGGAAATACCAGGGCTTTTTCTGAGCTACAGTTTGCATTTCATCTTAAGTGAGCAATGGTTTATCAAAAGACAAACATATTACCATGAACTGCAACAGTTAAAGTTGGGCTTAGACAAGCACAAACAAGTAGTCACAGAGTGGAAGCTGTGTTTGTGTGTGTGTGCAGTTCATATTGGACTATGTGTATGTATACTGTACATATGTTTACATGTTGGTCTGTGTTAATGTGTACTTGTCTAATGTTATGGAGTAAAACCTTTTGAAACATGACAGACTTTGGAGTGCAGATTATAGACAGTACTGCTGCTTGGGGCCAAATGCATACCACTATTTATTCTCTGAACACAAGTGTATCTATGTGTTTACACATGTCCTCATCTCTGCTCTCTTCCTCCACTCATCCCTCTGTCTCTCTCCATCCTTTTACATGACTTATTACTGCACTACTTTCCTCCTTTCTCTTCCTTCGATTTTCTGTCTCAGTCCCTCTCTTACTGTATGTGCAACCACATGACCTGAGTCAGCAGTCTTTGCTCCCACTGAGTGGAACTCACTTGCTCTCAAGCTGATGCATTTCATGCTGTTGGATCTGTTACAGGAAGTGAATCATGCTTGTCAATAAGCAATCCTGAGTTATCATGTTTCAGATCATGATGTACAGACTAACCTGGTCTCTCTTGTTTTATTTATTTTTACAGTGTTCTGTCTGTGTTTCCACTTCTTTTTTTCTCTCTTGCTGACCTGCTGGTAGACATAAAAGTAGGTTTCTTGGAAATAAACAACCCATTTTTTATTTTGACTTTTTGAACATTCACACACAAACATATACCCAGATTTCCGCATGCCCCGTTGAGATCACAGGTGCTGCTTTTGCTGCCCAACTGTGTTGTAATTGGGAGCCTCCTGTTCCAGGCTGTTTAGACAGTGACATACATAATGATAACTGTTTTAATCTGGAGCAGATGTATTATAAAGTATTACTCTAGCTAGCTTGAACATGATTTCACCTAAAATGAACTGTTCTGCTCAGCCTTCTTGGATACTTTTAGTTTAGTTCTTTTTTTTTTAATTTTCACACATATGCTCTACAACAGTATAAAACCATCAAATTAAAAATAAATCAGATGTGACAGGAGAGGTCAAGAAACATCATAGGCTTACATGATAGGCCTCCCCTTAACTCAATTTAAAAAACAAATAAATGCAACATAATTTACAACATACAATGAAAAATGACAAACAAAATGAGCAGGAGTTCACTAAATCAGCAGACATATAGTATATAAAAGTAAAGACAAGAAAGAATTAGACATAATTAAAAAAAATAGACACCATGAAGATTTTACATTAAATCAGCCTTCGTATTTTAAAATGTCAGCGCTTTATGTTTTATTGTCAAGAAAATAATACCAGCTCATAGTTTCATGTTTTTCATGCTTCCCTTACTGCTGCTGTGCTGCCATATCATCCCCAAGATAATCTATTTTGAATTGTAGATGGTATTTTATGTGTAATTGGTAGTGCTATCAGTTAAACGCATTAACGGCAAGAACGGAAACACATTTAAACGGTTTACTTTTTATTTTATTTTTTTTAATCACAAGATTAACATTGTTTTTAGCCTAGAAAACATAGTTTTTTTCACCTGCTGTTGCAACAACTAATAATGTTAGAAAAACTGCAACACAACACCGGAGCTAGCTAATCCGGAAACAAAACAACAGGCCCGCCGCACACATTTGTTTGGGCTTGCTAGCCGACCAAAGAGTAGTAACGCTATGTTTTGAGTGGATGGCGAGCGCGAGACGCCAAAATAATTCTGAATGGAAAGTTTACTAAAAAGTAAGTTTAAAAGGTTGCCAAATGGTTCCATTGACAAGACCAACGTGATCTGTGTGTTTTTTTATTGTGAACGGCGCTATCATCACAGCACGTCCAGTCTGAAATACCACTTGATGGCCAAGCACACAGCTGATGCGAATTCTCCGCCCCCCTCATCAAAGTATTTTTTCACCCTATTATTGATGGACAGTGTGTGAAATTGAACACTACAGTAGGCTACATGTTGATAAGAGCGTTACAATGAGAAAAAAATGGGACAAAAACAAATTAAGGGACATTTAGAATAGATAAAAATGTGTGCTTAATTGCAAGTTAACTATGACATTAATGCGATTAATTGCGATTAAATATTTTAATTGTTTCGCAGCAATAGTAATTGGGCATAGTGTAACCTTTACTGCAGTAAAAAAGAGAACTGAAATTCCACTCTCCGTAGAGATGGAAAAAAAATGTACATGGCAGTTTATAGAATGCATTTGATTTTTCCCTTGAAGATTTTTTAAATGTTTAATGTAGAACCCTTTGTTTGTTTGTTTGTTTGTTCAGTTGCGGTGTCAAAGTAAGCACAAGGCCATCCAATCTATTTTTTCTGACACTGCTGCCTTAGATACCTACAAGCCAGTCTCTTCAACAATTGGTACCAGATGTTTTTGTCTTGCATGGAGAAAGACATATGAAAACACAGACAAGAAGTACTATGGAAGTACTGTTACAAAAACTTGAGTGTAATTCTGGCCTTTCTTCCTCTCTCGTTACAAGAGATGTCTGTAACATATAATGATGATTATCATATAATGTCCTTGCTTTGTACTTTCATCTTTATGATTTGCCTTTTGTCTCTCTTATTGTGTGGGCAGACCTGTACAGCTGAACCAGCCAGTCAGATCGATAGGAGATCAGTCTATATTGTACCTCTAAGGCCTGAGAGCATGCTTAAACTACCAGGATAGTATATGATCGGGCATCTTCCTTGCACATGCACATAAACAGTATGCACACACAGTCCACACTTACTTGGTATGAATGAGTCATTGTCTGCTCCATAAAACTGGAGCAGACAATCTAAGATACACTGTGTGTGTGTGTGTGTGTGTGTGTGTGTGTGTGTGTGTGTGTGTGTGTGTGTGTGTGTGTGTGTGTGTGTGTGTGTGTGTGTGTGTGTGTGTGTGTGTGTGTGTGTGTGTGTGTGTGTGTGTGTGTGTGTGTGGAGCACATTCCCCATTTATGCATGGCCATTAGTGTGCACTTTTGCATGTCCTATGAATTTTCAATGCAAGTGTGCAGATTTTGTGTGTAGAGATAGCCTACAGCCTTATCTACAGAATGTTTAATTGGTCAAGGCCAGTGTCAAAATGACCCATTTGACCCGTCAGAGTTCAGATTTCAACTGTCTTGTATAAGAGCTTTGAACCTCAGATGCTAGAATGCACAAGGCCAATAGGTTTTCCCCTCAGAAGGTCAAAAGGGCTGTTTGGAAATGGGCTGAATGTAAAAAAGGGGAGCCAAATTTGGAGAAAAGAATTAGAGATGGAGGCAGAGAGGTAGCTGGGTTAGAGAAAAGACAAAAAGTTACACTCAATGGAAGGTGAATGGACTTGACAGTGTGAGGAGAGACAGATAGACAGATCAAAAATGCAAAGAAAACGAGGGGGAACATTGTTGACCTTTAATAGTTTATATATGGATGAATTGGGGACACCATGATAACTGACGATCACATCACGAGGGCTCTTATAATACAGATGGTAAAGTTCACTTTCAAATGAAATGTAAAGCATCTGCTGTGGGCAGCAGATAACACCTCCTGTCATTAACACTAATTGCTGAAAATTCATTAGAAACTCATCTGTACTTCTACGCCTACAAACAAACCAGCAAGGTTAAACGGGGAGCACAAGCCCAGTATCTGTATATTTTTTTGAAATAGCACTGTCAGCTCATTAGCTAGCCGTCTGGTTCTTAAGAGGTTGTGGTTCATTACGCATGGGCTCTTCTAATTCACATTTGACTCGAATAATTTTCAATGGATGAGCACCAAATGAATCTAGCATATTGTAGTGCATACAGAATGCAAATAATTGTATCATCCATCTTTCTCTTACTTTTTACAAGCAGGCCATTAAAGCAACGAAAGGACTGGATTAGTTAATGGTATCGGCAGGTTAAAGCAGTTACAGAGACAACCCACACACGTTGTTATTTTTAGCCCCACCTTTTTTAGTCTGTCAGTCCTAGCTGAACTGATTCTGCTGCTGTGAGCCAAGCTTGCAAGCCACTTTTGATATAGTATGGAGATATGGAAATGGACAGGGAGGGGCAGGTGATTGAAACATGGAACATGGCACATGGAAAACAGCATGAGAGAAGGAGGGAGGGAAAGATGTTAGTGGCATCATGTCGATATGTAAAATATTAGCAGTGGTGCCTTGAAGCCAGATTAGACTGTAACTCTGATCTTCACTTGTAAACCCCCTTAGCACCGAGATTTGCCTTAAACTGAGACTGTCTCACTGCGCAGGAGATACTTTGTTGCTGTCACTGAACATCTTGTGGGCTTGTATTGGTGTGTGAGTGCACACTCAAAAAGGACATACAGGATGAAATGTGTTTAAATGAACACAGTTCAATTGTTGAATTGATTGTATCTTATATTGTATAATTCAAATGGCATTTATTAATTCACCCACTTTGTTGGCTTGGTGTCTTTACCTCTGCTCTTTTTGGGAGCATTTGTGGGAAGTGTTAGTGGGCTTATCATTAACGTAATGGGACGAGACAAGAATACACAGAAAATGTGGAAAAGAAGGAAAGGATATGTAAAGGGATAGTCTGGAGCAATCAAGGTACATTTCCAGGATAATTGGCTGACATCCGGTCTGTGAACCCCTCTCCGGATATTCCTCACCTTCTGCTCTCTGTGTGTTGCTATTCTCAAACTCTGTTCGCTTCGGGAATAAACAATTAGAACCTCTGAGCTAGCAAGCTACACGCTGAAAATGGCATGTTTTGAAGAAAATTTGGATTGTGCAACAAGGCAGGCCTGCTTGGTTGTTTCAGTTAATTATTGTAAAGATTTACAAAGAATATGTTGATGGCATTTCCTATATTCAGTAACAGACATGATAGCATTTTTGCCCATTGGTTGTGATAAAAGTTTTATTATCCAAGCATGGCCTATCGTCTGAAGTAAGCTAGCAAAGGAAACTTTCAACACAAATGGATGTATCTGGCCAGTTCTCCACTGGGTGGGATATCGGTTTAGTATGTTTCTGCAAGAGCGACATATAGCTAGCAACTTTTCTATGGTTTTAATGAGTCAAGTGAGCTCCTCCAGAGCTAAAGTATAGGCAGGCTTAACTTCTAGGCCACCAAGCATCAAATAATATTCATCTTTTATTTGAATAAAATTCTCATCACACAGTTGACATACCTTTTATGCAGCATTTTCTTTTGTGGGGAATTAGCCATTTAAATTTCAACCTCACCTCCATATGTGCAACATTGCTGGAGCAGTTTTTTTTTCTCCTATCCCAAAATGTATGTGTGGACTGGCCAGACCATACTTACAACACAATGTAATTTGCTAAATAATACACATCCCATTCATTATTAATTTCACTCACTTGCTTTTTTTAATCAACAAATGGTGTATCAATATACAATACACATTTTCTATGGCCTCTTAAGGTAAAAACCATATACAAATAAAGTGCAAAACAATAAACTTTCCTTAAAAAATTCAACAAAGAAAACCTTGCACAGTTTTAGACATCAGGAAACAGAACAGAAATAAAGTTCAATAAAAAATGTATTTCTTACAGCAACAAGTGCTCTGCGAGAACAATATGTTTCTACTTCTAAACTGGCCTCAAAATTTCAGCAAAGTACACAGTTGCCATACAATGTGTGTTTAAAGTATGTAGCCATTTACCAAACGGCAAGGCAGCGATTAACAGAAGAGACAGCAAGTGACAGTACTCTGATCCAATGAAAACTCTAATTTGTCAGATTGACAGCACGCTAGCCCAATGGATTCGGGGGGGTGTCACCCTGGGCCCCCCCTTAGACCCACCCCTGTAGCACTGTGAAGAAAGGTCTGGCAATGTGAGACTAGGAAAAGGAATGAAGAGGAAAAGCCTGAAGGCCATCTAGAAAATTACTACACGGGCAACATTTTACAGGACATTTACATTTGACTTCAGCACAAATATGGATTTGCAGCATACGTCAAAATAGATGTGGGTAGCAGAATGTCTGTGGAAAGCAAGAGTATGATGGAAAACTACTGCAGTTGATAAATGCTGAAATATAATTTCCCACTGATGAAACGTTTGCTACATTTAATGTCCTTATGTCTAAAATACAGAACATATCAAAGGAAATGACTGAGACAAGGAAGTAGATGACATATGTCAGGAATCAACCAGTGGATAAGGCTTGGAAAATAAACTATGCATTCCCTGACCTAAGGGTTCAGATGTGAACTACCATGGACATCATTTTTGCAGCAGGCCTGTTTGCACGTAGCTTAAATCTGAAGCTGTCGACTCTCAGTCTCTGCTGCTTTTGGAACCGGGCTTAGGGAAAGCTAAGCTTTGTCGACGACAAGCAGATCATCTCGTTTGATTGCACTCTGCAATGCCACTGACACAAAACAGAATGACAGGGATACATAGAAACAGAGGAAAGTAGATAGATGGTGTGTGGGTGTTGTGAGAGAGACAACAGACAGGAAGAAAGTGAGAAGATAAACACAGCAGCAGAAAGATAACAAAGCAAAGGATTGAGGAAGAAAACTACATATAAAAGAAATACATCTTGAATAAATCCTCCTAACCTGGAGGTGTTTATGTGGGGATGATTTAGATCTTGACTTATGAGGATAGTGCTTTGTCAACAAGAACTATACAGTCATCTCCGCTTGCTCTCTGTTCTGTATTCTCTCTTTCTTGTCTCCTTAGACTGCCATGAGTGTATCTGTATGGCAAGGTGTTTGTGTGTGTGTGTATGTATATGTATATATATATATATATATATATATATATATATATATATATATATATATATATATATATATATACATACACTGAAAATGGGACTTCATGCAGTATGTTTGTATTGCATAAATGTATGTATGTATGTATGTATGTTCTTTCCTCTGGGACTAAGAGATGTCTGTGTCATTATACATGACATTCACCATTGCCAAATGAGTTGATACAAAGCTCATTAAGCCTACCAGTTCCACAAAACTCTCTGTAATTTTCAGTATGGCTATGTTTACAAAATGGTGAAGTCTGGCGACATTCGCACGCAGAAGCTCGTGTGATGCGCCGTATGTCACCGCTGTGAAAGGACAGCAGCAGCGCTCAGCATTGGAGATGAAGATAACATAAAACTTACAAGATGATTAACTCCTCTTTTTTATTCTCCGTGTCCTCCTTACTTTAGATGGGTTAAATGCTACTAGCAACTTTGTGAAGGAGGGATGGTGGTGGTGCGCCATCACTGAAGGCTTGTGTCATGTGCTGCACCAACAGTGTTACTACTACAGAAGCTACGCACTATAGCTTTAAAACATCTTTGACTGGAATGAATGGGGCGTCATCATGGTCACACAAAAATCAGCTCTCTTATTGTAATACCTCCCACACCAAACA
The DNA here is from genome assembly GCA_013375575.1 of Percina caprodes. Taxonomy (NCBI): domain Eukaryota; kingdom Metazoa; phylum Chordata; class Actinopteri; order Perciformes; family Percidae; genus Percina; species Percina caprodes. The sequence goes on along the minus strand of JABXJD010000695.1, from coordinate 142,254 downwards.
CACTCTTTCATCTTTTACAACTGAGATAAGTTAAGCTATGTTATTGTTTCATTCTTTGTAATTGCTAGTTCAAGATTAACTGAACCAACTGTTTTCTTATCCTTTATAATAAAGACTTGTGTTTTCTTTGATTTTCTACTTTATGTCACTGTTTCTACATTCAGCCTCTCTACAGCAGCTGTTTTTCATCCCCTCTACGATTACACAGTGGCGAAATTCAAGATATGACACTTGTTGCGAGTGAACACTACCCACATTTCTAAAGATTTATAGTATCCACAGCCAAGATGAAACCTCTGAAAAGCTGTCAGACATTTTATCACAGAGACACTATTTGCTTGACTTGATTTGTCTTTTAAGTATGGGTCTGAAAATGTCATTTACTTCTTTACTGCTTGCATGCGGCCACAGTTGTTAATTTCAATATGGTCCACTATTCGAGGGATTCTCAAAAATCGTGTTACTATTCTTTTTCTATTCCTCTGCTGTGGGTTGCTCCCTTGCAGGGTAAACTCTTAGCATGACTCATAGCTTTATCTCCAACTCCTTAAAAACACAAGCCTCTGAGTGAGCACACACACACACACACACACACACACACACACACTGGATTCTCATGGGCATGGGGAATTGTTGCTGTTGCAGAAATGAGAAAGCCATTCAAATGGAGGGCCATGCTGACTCAGCGTATACATGGCGCAACATCTATTGGAAATTGGAAGATAATTGTGTGTGTGTGTGTGTGTGTGTGTGTGTGTGTGTGTGTGTGTGTGTGCGCTTTTTCCCAAGATTGAAGCACAATGTGATTGTCTTTTCAAGAGTCTTGTATTGTCAGTCAGAGCGATAAATATATTCCTGTTGCACTCAACTGCTTTGTATGGCAACCAAAACACTGAAGCATCAGTGTGTCCAAAAATAATCCGCTTTTCCGACATAGCAGCTGAAAAAGCAGCTGGATTGCCTCTTTGTTGTACTATACTACTCTAACTTCTACAATACAAGACTTTCTTTCATATTTCAAGATGTTTGTCTTTGTTGGCTATAGTTTCAGTCTCCTATTCCCCAGGCTCTATCCATTTCATAACCTCCTCCTCCCTTCCATCCACCCTCCAGTTTTTCTTTAGCTTTCTTTTGTTTTTACCGTTTATTTTCTCCAGCAGCCACATGCTAGTTCCGTACTTTGTGTGTGTCCACGCTTGTGTGAGTGAGCAGTTCTAACTATTTGAGCGTGCACTCTATACGCCTGTGTGGTTGTGTGAGTATCTGCTAAATGTCAGCCTCTGAAAGAGCAGCTTCTGAGTGAAATGCTAATTTGAGCAAATGTTCGACATTGGCTTAATGACACAGGTATGTGTAGGCGTGCACTGTACTTGCACACATACAGTGTCAGAAAGAGCAGTCTAAACCTCTATTGCCTGAATTGTAGTAGCAAGTTTTGACTGAATCAGTTTTGCCAGCTTTGCGGAGCCCTGAGGCCTGATACTTGAAGTTGAGAAAGTAGAAGAGAGAGGAGAAGGAAGCGGGAGAGCAAAGGAGAAATCGGTGGGCCCTAAATATGACAGTCACCAGCTGTTCAAGAGCATAACAGTTCTCTTTTTCTACTCCGTTTCGCACTGTAAAGGTTGCAACAACTTGTCACATTGCTTTCATTGTATAATTATGAGCTCCAAAACACTGTACTGCTTAGGACTTTTATATTGTGTCTGTGTGCTTTAATGCCTCAGGTTTCTTTTGCATTGCAATAAAGAATGATGCGAATCCTTTAGGAGGTGCCACTCCACTCAAATTACAGAAAAATGCTTTGCTGTTGGCATGCTGCTGTCAGTCCTGTGCTGCTACAGATACAGTCAGAGCAGTTAAATACACAACTTAAAACATCCCAGGCTATATTAGCCTCATAGCCCAGAAGCATTTATCTGACTGCAGCAGTAGTAGTGGTTATAGTACAGTACTAGTAGTTTACGCATCAACCTTTACTTTGACAGAGCAACTTTAAGAAAATGTTGACAGGACTATTGTATGAATTCTGATAGCCTGTAATTGACAGAAAGTAATGGGGTCCCATTGACACAATAGAAATACTAAGCATTAAAGAGACTGATCATCTAGCAAAAAAAATTGTTAAACAACTTACAATGCAATTTTAATAACATCGGCTCATTTGTTATATTAAATTGACAGCAAGATGTGTGTTGCAGGGTCAGCTGCTTACCTATATAGCTCCGTCCTTTATTGAGCCGGTAAAATGTTCTGTGATGTGTGTGCAGGCGTACACTAAATGTGTGCGTGATAGAGAGAGTTTGCGTAATGGTATTTGAGTGTTTTTTTTCTTACGTGACTTTTCTAAACAAGAAATCCCAGCAGAAGTGTTGAACTGAAACTGGTATCGATCAACAACCCTATCAGCTGATATATATATAATATGTTAAGCTCATTTTGTGCCACAGAGTAGTGAAACATTAAAACTGTCCATTTTTGTATTAATGATTTTATTGATTTGTAATGCTTGGCACTGGCAAAAAAAATATATTTTTGTACATAATTTTAAGGTCACAGGAGTAAATAAAATAAATACATGAATATCCTTTTTTGTAATGTACCTTTCATGCAATTAAATGCAGCTCAAAATGCTTTACAGTATGGCATTAAAAACAAAACAATAGAGAAAAGACGACATGGCAACATACATAACGTAAATAAATTAATTTCTGGGTACAAAAAAAAACGCATGATGTTATACTTAATGTTTTTAATTCCTATTTGTATATCTACACTTTTACTTAATAATGCTTTTCAGTATTTTATAGATGATTGTTTCTAGTAGTACTGGAGTAGCAGTAGTAGCAGCAGGAGTCATGTTTAATGACATATTTGTGATTAGAGCAACAGAAGAGTCCTTAATAACTTAAAAGGAGTACAATCTGTAAAAGGAGTGTCTCAGCATGAACACTCACACTGTAAACCTTTGATGTAAATTTACAGCTAAAATCTCACAGTATTTTACTGTTTTAATGTTATACAGGATCATACTGTAAGTGGCAATGCATTCTGGGAGAAAATAATAATATTACAGCACATATCTGCAGAATGTTGCAGATTACAGATTTACTGTTAATCGCAGTGCATCTTGGGAAACTAAAGAAAAAAGCGGGGAGTACACTTTGAAATATTTCTTTTTCTTACCAGTCTATTTTAAGACACGCAGCACATCTCACTGTTGCTACTCTTTCCAAATTAGCTTTAAGGGCCGCAAATGTTTTATTAAGACAATAGATTAGCAGCTAATAATTACTCAGAAAATATTAAGCATATAACAGAACATTTTTTACGGCAGAGTGTGTGTGTGTGTGTGGGGAGGGGGGGCGAGACGACGACAGGCTTGTGAGGAAAACGCGTGGACACGGACAGTAGCTGCATCAAGAGGACGTGAGTCAGCGTTTATGTAAGTTTGAAAATATTTTTGTTTGCCTGCATGCTTTGTTAAGTATAATTTTATCGATTCATCTTTTGTCAGATATGGCAGCCAATCTCCCAGTAACGTTAACGTTAAGCTAGCTAGCTAGTAGAGCAGGGTGATGTTAGCTAACGTTATGTGACAGGTCACTGACAGCAGTAACGTTAGCTTCCCTTAGAGAGATTATTAGATACGTTATACTGTACACGCAGTTAGAAATCTCCTTAACGCAATGCTGAATCTACCCTCACTCACTATTTGCTCGGGTTTTCTTCTAAAACCATAACTTTAACTCGCTAGATAACAGACTTTTTGTGCTAAAGAAGAGAATGTTATAATATTGACGTGTTATTGATGTGTTCAAACGGTTTCATGGTCAATCTTGTGGCTTCATATTTGAATTTTTTTCCAAAGATTTTAGGCGGACTTTTTTTTTTTTTGCTAATGAACATTGTTTAGTCATATTTGCTCGGGTTTACTTCTAAAACTATAACTTTAGATAACGGACTTTTTTGTGCAAACGAAGATATAATATTGACGTGTTAACTTTCTATTTTCAAACGGTTTTATTGTCAATTTTGTGCATCCTATTTGTAATTTTCAAATACACTTTTGGCGGACTTTTTTTTTGCTAACGAACATTTGAAATTGTAAACTCGGTGGCTTCATTTTTGCTCCTTTTTCCATCTAAAACTAACTTTAGTTAACAGACTTTTTTCTTCTTTTTTTTAAGCTGATAAATGTTTCAAAATGTTCCTTTGTCAACTCTGTGGTCATGACTGTGACACAAAATTTGCATTTGTTAGGCATATGAAAATTCACAGTAATGTCCCTAACTTATCTTTTAGATGTGCCCTACCTAATTGTAAGCGTACATTCAGAAACATAACGGTTTTCAAAACTCATGTATATAGAGATCACCCAGATAAAAAAAGGAGGCTAACTGGTAATGTTAAAGCTACAAGTCTTTTTGTTGGCCATGAAATAATGTCTTGTCATGTGGATTTTTGCACCGTCAAGTGTGACAATATTTCCAATTTCCACTCTCATTTAAAGAGCCATATTAGAGAGGGCAGGTCAGTTTCTTGTCCACATACAAACTGTGATAAAGTATTCTCTGTGGTGTCTACATTTTCATCACATTTGTCAAGGATGCACAAAAAAAGTGCAGTGGGAGGTGTTGCAAGCCATCTGACGTCAGAAAGAGGAGCAGATATGCTGACAGAGCGTGTCAGTGAGCAGGTCGAAGGCTTGAGTGAACAGACAGAAGTCATGGGTAGGCAGGCAGACGTATTGGCTGGCAGTGATAACGGTGATACAGAGGGGAGCATTCAGAGGTTTTTCCTGAACATGTAGATGAGTCTGTTTTCTTGAACAGTTTGGCATTGTTTTATCTTAAACTGCATGCAAAGCTGTTATTACCATCTTCAGTCATACAGTCCATTATTGAGGATTTCCAGGGCATACATGATATCAGTCAATCTAATGTATTCCATAAGCTTGCAGAGAAGTTGGTTGCCCGGGAATCCCAAAGGGGATATTAACAACATTTTAGATATCCTTAAATCAGAAGATCTATTCAGGGCATGCAACTCTGGTACATTAAAAACTGATAAAAGAAGAAAAACTGTTTTCAAAAATCAGTTCAGGTATGTTGAACCAGTTCCTCTCTGTCTGGGTCAGAATGAGTCAGGAAAAGAATGCTTTGCCCAGTATGTGCCTGTGAAAGAGACACTCAAGTCACTTTTTCAGTGTGAATCAGTCAGGCAACAAGTGTATTCACATAAGGAGCAGGTGTGCTCCTCAGCTCAGCCCAAAGATACCTTGGAGGATGTGTGGGATGGCACCAATGTGACACAGCATGCATTGTTTAAATCTGATGCCAACTCCTTGGGCCTCATACTATATCAGGATGCCTTTGAGGTTGCAAATCCACTTGGCTCAGGTAAAAAGAAGCATAAGATTCTTGCTGTTTACTTTACACTGGCCAATATTGCCCCCCACCACCGATCAAGTATGGATCAAATGCAGCTGGTTTTATTATGTAGAGAGCAGGATTTTAAGTACTTTGGCCAAGACAAAGTATTTAGCTCACTTGTAACAGATCTAAAAGATTTAGAGGAAAATGGTGTGACCTTGTCTGATGGAAAGGTGCACAAAGGCACACTGTGTGCCATTGCTGGTGATAACCTGGGATCACACAATATCGGTGGTTTCAATGAAAATTTTAGCAGGAGTATTTACTTCTGCAGATTCTGTGATATCGATCGTAAGACATTTCTTACTTGCCCCTTGGCAAAGGCCTCAGCCAGGACAGTTGAATCGTACAATGGCCATGTGCAGCAAAATGTTGCAACAAACTCAGATTCATCTGCCGGCATTAAATTTGATTCAAAATTTAATGAACTTTCTTTCTTTCATGTATGCCAACCTGGGCTACCTCCTTGCATAGGCCATGATCTTTTTGAAGGTGTTGTATCATACGATCTGGCCTTGTATATCAGACACCTCATTACAGAGCAGAAGCAATTTACTTACATTGAACTAAACCGCCGCATTAATCACTTCCGTTACCTTGGCAGTGACGCCAACAATAAACCGAGTGATGTCAATCCTGGAAGTGAGAAACTAAGTGGACATGCAGTGCAGAATTGGTGTCTTCTTAGACTTCTGCCAGTCTTGATTGGGGACAAGATTTTCAATCCGATGAACAACAATATTTGGCAACTGGTGCTGCAACTCAGACACATTGTTGAACTGATCTGTGCTCCAAAGATAACCACTGGTCAGATAGCATATTTGAAAGTTCTGACAGATGAGTATTTACTCAGCCGAAAAGAAGCTTTTCCAGAAAGTCCATTGAAGCCAAAGCACCATTATGTATCACATTACCCAGATCTTACCATTTGTTTTGGGCCTCTCATACGCCTCTGGACGCTTCGATTTGAGAGTAAGCATACCTATTTTAAACAGTGTGCTCGCAAACTACACAACTTCAAGAACTTGCCTTCTATGCTTGCTGAAAGGCATCAGCTTCTGCAAGCATACCGTAGTGCTGGTGATATCCTCCCACAATGTGTAGTTGTAGAAAGAGGGACAGATTTCTTTGTACTGGACTACAACGACAGGATACAAAAGGCAGTTGCTCACTTCAGTTTTCTGCCAAGCAACACTGTTGCTGCTCATGAAGTTACCGTAAAGGGTACATGCTATAAAAAGAACATGTGTGTTGTGTTAGAGGAAGACAATGAAGGACTAGTCTTTGGCAGGATTAAGTTGATTCTAACTCAAAATGCTTCTGTTGTCTTCTTTGTCACAGAAAAATGCAGATCTGTTTGTCTAGTTGATCAGGGGGTTCATTGCCTTACAACTGATGCACAATATGTTTGCACTGAGCATGACAAATTACTGGACTACTATCCTCTGCCAGAGTATAATATGCAGGGTTTATCAGTAATAGCAATTCACCACTCTTTTCCGTCCCTATAGGATGTTGGACCCTAGTGCTCTGATCAGAGAGTCCATCCTCTGCACTCTTCCCAGTATCGCTCCAGAGTCACTACAAAATGTGGTTGAGAAGCTTATGCAGCAAGGAGTGGACAGCAGAGAAGACTTGCAGTATGTGAGAGAGCAAGACATGGAAGAGTTCATCCGGCCAATTCAGTGCAGAAAACTGCTGGATGCCTGGAAGCCCAAAGGTAATCAAACCTTTTGAGTGTATTTGCAAGCTGTATTGTATGAGTTATACAATTTTATTTATCTTGAGAGAAGACATGAGAGGATAAGAGAAGAGGATATAACATTTGTGACAATATGAAAAGAGAAGATAATAAACTAATAGAAGTTAAGACAAGAGAAGATAAATAAAATGTGATGATAAAAGAAGAGAAGACAATAAAAAGTACAATACAATATAAAAAAGAAGATAAAATCAGATACTGTGCAATGACAAAAGAAGATTATAGAAAATAAATAAATGTATCATATTTCTATTAACATATTACAGAAATGCAAGTCTTAGTAAATATGTACAGGTATTAAATGATGGTGTTTTGTCAACACACTTAGCAAGTGTGTTTCGTATTCTTATCTTCTACAGCCGATAACTAAATACAGTATATTCATACGATATGTTAAATCTTTTACCCATTCACAGGTGGCTTCTAAAATGTAGTAACTTGATAGATCTTAATGCAGCAATTATATACAAAACTACAAATATCTATATATTTGTGAGTGAGGGGTATCATTCTGACTCTACAACATTCTATCTTAAAATTGAAAAATGTTGTCATTGCAGGGCCAGAGAACAGCTGTGACCTTCGCAGGCAGATGTCTGCATGCAGCCCATTGATGGAGACCTCTTCATTGTCCTCTCCTCCAATGTCTCCACCTCACCTGAGACTAGGAAACTGGCCTGACACTTTTGAAATTAAGTGGGACACAATGCCACTTGCCCTGCGTACAGCCATTCAGAATGGAAAGAGGCCTCTGCCGGGGGACAGGCGACAGTTTATTCGAATACTTGTTGATGACATGAGAAAGTTTGAAGTGAATCCAAGCAGAGCCCAATGTCTGCTGATTGCAAAGGCCATAGTGAGACAGTATCCACAGTCGTTTGCAGATACAATGGATGATGGAAGAACGACAATAGGAGCAGGATATGAATCAATTTTATCTCAAATGAAAGTACGCATAGAGCATTTAAACAGAAACAACACCCTGGCTCGGCGGAGAAAATCTAAGGCAGTGACAGCGGAAACACCACAACGACAACCTGCAGACAGTTATGGCTGCATACGATGGAACCCTGAACTTCCACCTGAGGAGACATCAGAAGCTTTGGAAGAGATGAGACAAAGGATGACGGAGATCTTTTCACAAGAAGGTTTGTCAGGAGTGGAAAGGGCAGAAGTGATAAACCTTATGAAGACAACGTACTACCTGCAGCGTCAAATGATAAATGCCATTCCAGGGCCAGCATTTGAAGACTTGAAGCAGCAATGGCCCTACTTGTTCGTGCCCAGATGCATGTGTTCTCATTTTGAACTGCTGACTGATGTTCCAATTGTACGAAAAATCGAGGCCTTTGTTGAAGAGCATGGCAAAATCTTCACTGAATTCTTCAAACAAAACACAAACAATGAAGACGTGAAAGCTGTTCTCTACAGAGCTGGCTACAGTGTGACAGCTCCCAACATCATCCAGCTGTTGATGGCGCATTTCAAGGAACCACTGGACGCCCTCATCATCGAAGCTGATGTAAGTATAAATCTGACAATGTCAGTTTGATTTTAGAACAATTATTAAAGCAGAGAAATACATATTTAAAGTACATACATGTTCCTCCTTTCCTCCCACAATATCTTTCCCTATGTTATTTTAAATGTTTAATTTCTATCAAAATGCTACTATAAAGGGGGCCTGGCTAGCTCACCTGGTAGAGCTGGCGCCCATATATGGAGGTTTAACTCCTCGATGCAGCGGCCACAGGTTTGATTCCGAGCTGCGGACCTTTGCTGCATGTCATCCTCCTTTTCTCTCCCCTTTCAATTCTAAGCTGTCCTATCCAAATAAAGGCATGAAATGCTACTATAAGGTAATTATTACATTGTTATGTTTTTTCTTTGCAGATGTCTGCCACTCCAGCCATGATACAGACTGTCCAGCTGCCTGAAAGCCCGAGATTAATAGTACTCGGTACGTTGTTTGTATAGCAGTCTACTCTGCATTACCTTTTTGAGTTAATTATTATATCATATTTTTTTATATTACAGTCAATACTACAGAGCATTAACAAAAATATGTTGGTTGTCATGCGCTAACACACCATGGGCTATGGGGTAAAAAATACACTGACGGAAAGTCATCAGGCTTTGTATTTGGGTAAAGCCACAATGCCATAGAAAAAAATAATTTTTAGTTTTATATTTGTAAAACAATGTATAATTCTACCATAGCCATAAATATGAAGACATTTCCACACGTGATTTTAAAAAAATAAACGTATAAATCTAAGTTTGTTAGATTTTGACATTCAGTATTTGTCACACACAAGTTGTAATGAAATTACTGAAGCAATTTTTTCCCCAACCCTAGTGGATATGTAAATAAATTCAGATCAAATGAATTCATGTCCATTGAAATCATATTGTTACAATTTCTATTAACTATTCATATTTCTTTTAGGTCCAACTTCGCTGACTGATCAGCGGTGGTTTGTGAGCGTGGAGGGCCAGGTTGTCAGTGAGGGGTGTCCTTTGTGCTGGGGCTTGCTGTTGTAATGTCAACATACTACAACTTTAACCTGCAATACCAGGATCAGGCTGCATGCTCATTGGAGTTCATTCAGAGGTAGGAGATTTTCCACACATTATACACCTGGATTGACTTTTTATTGATTAAGTGCTCCGAGATTAGAATTTCAGTAGCTAATGCTTCTGATGTGCTACAAGCATATACATTGACTAAAATAATAATACTTAGGGGTTTGAAGAAATTTCGCGCCCATTGTCACCCGTCACGCTGCAGCCCTGTAACGACCCACCGTCAAGCAGCAGTGTTACATTTTGTGACATTTCAAAATGAAAGAATATTTCCCTCATTAAAGTTTTCTAAAATAATACTGTAACAACAGCTCTAATGTTCATGAAATGTTACCCACAAATGCAGAAGGAAAACTTAATTGTATTATGCTGTAAAATATTTTTCCAGAAATTATATACTTCTGGACATTTCTAAATTGGTAACTGTATTGTTTATTTCCTTTGGAATATGTACTTCTCCACTGGCATAAATAATATTATACAGTTTTTAAACTTGTTTAGTAGCTGAATACTACTTGTATAAGAAAAATACAAATGAAGCTGTTGCTCCTTAAACACTAAAAGACTATATGTTCTCCAAAATGAACCATTTCTTCATTAACCTTTAGCATTTGTGTTGTTCCATTGTCATTTAGGATCTGCATGGGGATTAATCCTGAGAGAGGCTCAAAGGCATACAGTGGACAGGCACCCAGCAAAAAAACTGGAAAGATGGTCCAGAAGAAACCTTCAACAGTGAACCCGCATGTCTGCACCCTTATCAGGAAGCTCAATGACTTCAAGTGGGACTTTGTTTGAGTTTCTCTTGTATTGTTTTGTTTAGCTGCAGGTATCATTTGTCAATAATCATTTAACAATATCTGTAGATAAAAGGCCGATACTGCTAGTGTAATTGAAGTGTTGCATTGACATTTGATAAATTGTTGATATAACGGGTACTGCATGATTCAGCCAAGCGGTTACAAGAAGAGTTTTGATTGATTAAAAAATAAAGGGTTAATTAGATTTTGAATCTTGCTTTTTTCATTGTTATTTAGGACTAATTATTTATTGCAGTGTTCCCTGAGTAAAACTGCAGAGTTTATTCTTCTGGATCAGTATACTGAGATTTTTATAATACTATGTTTTTGTGCGGTCAACACAATTGTTGTACATGTACAACAAATTCAATAAGTTTATTTACAGTAAATCTAAATAAACATTAAATTATATTTTTAATATAATATTGGCAAAGCTGCTGCCAACAAAAAACTGTAAATTCAAAGTAAGAAAATGTCTATTTACAGTAAAATACCTTAAATTTAAAAAACAGTATGTCTTCTGTAAATAAACAGTATTATACTGGTGAAGCTGCTGCCAGTATATTACTGTAAATTCAAATAATACAGTCAGTAACTGTATACCCTTTTACAGTAAAATACTTTAATTTTAAAATACAGTATGCTTACTGTAAATTTACAGTATTATACAGGTGAAGCTGCTGCCAGTATTTTACTGTAAATTCAAATAATACAGTTAGTTACTGTATACCCGTTTACAGTAAAATACCTTAATTTTAAAATACAGTATGCTTACTGTAAATTTACAGTATTATACTGGCGAAGCTGCTGCCAGTATTTTACTGTAATTTTACGGTGAAAGGTTTTACAGTGCAGAAGTGCAGCAAAATTTGGTGAATAGCTTCCATCAGCAGTCCAATTTAAGCTCTGAGGGTGAAGTCAGCAGGGAAGGATCACCTCAGTGTGAGCCTTGTGGGAGAGAGTGAGGGTGAGATATAAACACAAAGGGGTGATGCTTTGTTTACAGTGTACAATGAAAGATCAGTTTAAAGCAAGGGAATATGAATGCAAGTTAAAATGTGACAGATTTGGTGAAAGAAAGGGCTGTGATGGGAGGCCACGCAGAAGTGGAGTAGGTCTGGGATGGTCAACAGTGAAAAGCAGGTGTGACCTGAACTTACGGGAGGGCAATGGAGCACTACTTTGTGGAGGGAGAGGGAGAAGTAATGATGCGCAGTGCAGAGGGGCCATTGAAGTATGCTTTTTTTTATTTATTTCAGAGAGTGCTTTTGCCTTTGGTCCACAATTCTCTTCTGTGCGTGTATTTGTTGTTAAGAGGTTACTTTTAGAGCAAGTCTTTTCATTGCTGCCATAAATATTCATTCTTTGTCTCCTGATGCTTTGCTGAAAGCCAAAGCGATCCAAACAATGTTTGTTCCAAGTCACAATGTATTTTAAACCTTTGTTTTACACCCAGACAACTTCGATATTCCTATATTAGTGACTGTTTGTTTTAATTAGGAATACCACACCTGCCATGATTTGTTCGACAGTGTAAAAAAACATTGAAATTAGTGCAGTGCAATGCGTGATTACTGCCACAAAATGTTTTACAGGCAAGAAACCTCCTTGGTAGAGGTAAATAATAAGTAATGCAATGAGGATAAATAATAGTGACCCAAAATCACATTAAGTAAATAAAAAATAAAAAACGTAATTTATTATTCAATGGTACAGATTAATAGTTTGTACAAGTAAAATAGTTATATGCAGGAATGATCAAAAATCATACTTCTAAAACCTGCTTGGGTCCATGAAGATGAGAGAGAACACCCATCAGGGAGACTAATGTTGTTTTGACTGATGGGGGCTGACACACACATTGTCATTACATTTCTCCTACTTCATCCTACTTCCAAATGTTTATTAATTCCTGATTTAGTTGAATATTTGGCAAAACACTGATTTTGGCAAGAACATACACACTAACTGGCCTTGTTTTTTTTTTTGTTTTTTTTAATGTGCTGGAATTCAAAAAACGTTTTTTGTTTTACCAAAGTAAAAGTTTTTAGGAATTCAAACACAGCTTAATGTTAAAATATATTTTTTTTTCTATGCCATATCCACAGTAGCTGGAATTATGAAACCTGTTAATCCCAAGATTAAAATAAAATAAAAACACTAGTTTCAGCTACAGGTTATATATTTCTCAATGGTCACTGTAATTAGAGTGGTAGTGCTGGAGAACCACAAACAGTAATTAACAATATTCAACTGAGGCAATTACTGAAGCTACGGTATATCTACTTTGCCATTTTGAACCATAACATAGCGGAATGAAGACAAATCATAGATCTCTTCTTAATACAGTAGTATCATATTTTGTCAAAACAGGCTCATTGCCTTATGAATTTTTTATTTTTTTCCCTCTGCTACTTTGTATATACTCTATTTCTTAGTTTCCCTTTTGCCTCTTTCCTTTTACCATGATTTAACTTCACTCACACCATAGACCTCATGGGATTGGCAGCTTTTATCAGGAAGGCTAAAGGTGATTGGCAGCTTTTCTCACTAGACCAAATGCTATTAGCTGTTTATGGTTTTCCTAATGTGGCTGTGTTATTTAGAGAAATAAACTCCATGAACTTTTACACTTGCCCTTCTTATCCAAGTCGGAATGAATTAAGGTTACAAGGAGAAAATTTCTCCTTTATTGCCAGAGTTTCTGTTTGAATAACCACAGGTCAAAAGGTCTTGGCTGCAGTCCCAGTAGTGTGAAAGAAATGCAATATTTTAAACCCTTTGGCTTTATTATTAGGTGTATTATGTACTTTACCTATTTTTTTAAATTTTATTTTCCAAAAGCTGTCCTTGGTTCTATTAAGAGGGCATGACTGTGACCTTTTATCTAATCAGATTTTCTAAATTGTGTCTTCATATGAAGCAAAATCTGGAAAACATGTTTTATTACTCTGGATATCAAGGCTATCGCTTTTTATGAATGAGTTTTAAGATAATTCTGTTCAAGCAGTTTCAGCTCTTAATTAGCCACCCACAAAAGATATATCCCTTTGGTTGGATACATAAGATGGACAGTTAAATGCAGAGCATTTGTTGATCGATTTAAATGGATAAGTCAATCCACTTATGGTCAATAGTCTGGCTAGATGTTGAGGGTCAGGAGCGCAGGAAGTATTTGTGGGCAGACATTCCTTCTTTTTGTTTGTTGTTTATAGTTTACACTGACAAGATCTCATGATAATGTTTTTAATGAGCATGCATATTGTAATGATTTCTTAAAAGCTGTAAGCAGTTTCACCATGAAGATTTGACTGAAGGCCTGCAATACTCTATCTGCAGTTCTGTGGGACTTCAGCAGTGTTCAAAGGTATTACCACAGTGAATAAGAGACAGATCCTTTTTCAAGGCTATCAAGTTTAATGTCTTGAAATAAAAACAAAACGACGTAGTCATTAGCCTTAGCCATAATCATTATACAAACAAAACATATTTTCCACACTACACAGTGTCTTAATGCCAAAGAAAACAGATGTAAAAGTAAGACACATAACTTGGTGGGGTTTCTTAATAAGAATTCAAAAACAACCTGCATAGTAAGAAGATAGCATCCCCAATTTGGATCTGTGCAGCACCTTTCCTTTGTGCCGCTCGTGACCTCAGCTTAGCATTGCTAGTGTTTGCCTTAGCTAACTCCTTCACCACAAAATCTAACTTTTTCCGAACCCCGTGGGGAGCAGGGCCACAACATTATGGCCTCCAACAAAACTCAATGGACCGAATGGCTTGGATCGCATCTTTCTTCACCGCCGTTACGGAACTACAACTGAAACTAGCCCACAACCTCGTTCTCAACCACTCCCTCTGTTCGCTGATTGGACCGCCAAAGACAGCTGTTTACTTGAGTCTAGCCTCTCCTCTCCTTCAATCTCATTGCACAGGTAGTGCGCTTGTGTATGACAATAAAGGCATTCTCTCTTCTCTTTTGCTTCCTCCCTCCCACTACATCTCACATCGTCAAACTTGCCCTTTTCCTCATTCTCTCTGTTGCTCATCTTGTGTGCCAGCACAAGCGCTAGACCTGCCCTAGCGAGAAGTCTTGATGACTCATTGCCCCCCACTGGGACATACTCAGGACACCCTCCTACATAGCGCTATGTGCTCCAGCCTCGGAGTGTGTGCCAAACTTCACTTAATACATTCTTATTAATTGGTAGCAAAGTCTCTTCATACTGAGCTCTCTTTGGTCCTTCCTCCTCTACTTCCTCTTTCAGATTTGGCATGCACTCCCTCACATGGCCCTTATCTTTAACTATCTGACCGGCAGGCAACACAAATCAATACTATTCCCATCTTGCCTTGATTGAATCATAGTTATGGTACTCTTATATGGTGAGCCTTATCTTGTGATCTGTGAAAGGTAATGATGTCTAGCAATGTGTGCAATGTGTTTCTACAGGCATGGCAAGCTCTCCAACAATCAGTTATTTTCAAGGTGAGGTTGAGTGTGTGTGTGTGTGTGTGTGTGTGTGTGTGTGTGTGTGTGTGTGTGTGTGTGTGTGTGTGTGTGTGTGTGTGTGTGTGTGTGTGTGTGTGTGTGTGTGTGTGTGTGTGTGTGTGTGTGTGGAGTAGTGCACAATTGCATTGTTAACCTGAACTTAAGTGATGTGTGGATATCAAAGAGATACTGTTGTAGCTCTGTAAACCAGACCAGTAATGCAAATCAACTAACGACAACAATTTGTAGTTGATAGTATTAGTATTTCTCCCTATGTTCTATGTTAAAGATGGTTTTCAAGTGTTAGCCTTTTGAATAAAAACATGTCCTGAAGGTTTCAGATTTGGATTAGCATTTGCAATGATGGCCTCATTTGATGTTGTAGACTACTGTGATTATGGGCTTGATTATATCTGGGGCAACATACAAAAACAAAGATGCTTTCATGGGCCACAGAAATCTAGAACAAGATAAGCAGGTATGGATGGATGGATGGATGGATGGCCTTCTGATAATGTCTCATGAAAATTAGCATGCACCCCTGCTTTCAGTCGCTTATTCATTCTCCCTCACACAGCATATTTACACACAAACACCCTGTTGCATACAAAACATGGTTGTGATCAATCAGCAATAATGAAAGACCTTTTCTTAAATGCCACAAATTAGATTCAGTTTCCACATAAAAGAGGACAAATGTTGATGTTCAAAATTTCAGTCAAAACTTTAAATGGATATGAAATTGCCTTAAGCACACAAGCTTTTTCCATTATTGACATCTAAATTGTTAAAGGTCCAGTGTGTAATGTTTTAAGTTGTTTATTATCAAAATCGGTGTTACCCGTTCACGAATTTGTCCTTTTTTTTATAAATATTTACCACCACCATCAATTCCAAGTATTCCTTTAGGCTATACATACATACATACATATAGCATGAACTGGGTAGATGCTCCATATTCATGCGCCATCTTGAAATATGTTGGTTGGTAAGGGACATACAGGATATATACTAGGATATTGTTGTCACATGATAAACTCACAGGAGCTGCTAATGGGTATAGTCACTTCCCGGCCCTGGCAAGTTTGAAGAAGAAAACATGAAAGACCACATGTATTAAAAATCCAAATTACAGGAACAGGAGTCTTCTTCTTTGTCCAGAAAAAGAATAAGGATATTGAAAAGAACAAGAGACCTTTTGAAGCGTGAAGGTTACTGTAGCTGTAATTCGTTCTTTGAACTGCGTGATGCGAGAGAGTTAATTGCAGTATATGATCTCAATGCTAGATGGGAGAAATTCCTACACATTGGACCTTTTAATAGAGAGGTGAATGCATTCAGATTAAGGAACAGGTTTGATAACAACAAAAAAAGGAGTTTGCCATCCTCTTATTGACATACTTTTTGAAAAATTCATGTAAGTGCTCTGTGCATTTAAACTACTCATTCAAATAGTTTAGAAGCATTGAAAACTAAAAACGGACACTGACCCACATTTAGGGCTAATTACTCCAAGGACTGTAAGTGAACATTGTTTTTTTTTTTATTACTCAGCCATCAATTGTTATTCTGATATTGTGTGTTTGCATTGCAGCCATGGTCCTGTAGATTTATGCATTTCACCAGGCTGCAACACTATCAATATCAGGGCATTGATTCTACCCCAATGATGATTATGTACACACTTGTGCAGTCGTTAAATAAAGTGACAGCTAGCAGTTAGGGACATCTCCCTAGAGCTAAAATGGTCTGCATCCACTACAACCTCCATACTGACTCATGTCAGCAAAAGACCAGTAATAGTCCAGAATTCATGAGCTTGTTTTGATGTTCGCCTCTTTGGATATGATGTCTGTGTGCAATGTGCACCAACTTGACTGACAGACAGTATAACCTTGTTGCATGAATGTCAAAGTGAAGCTCCCTCTGCCATGTACATGTGTCCGGGAGAGTGGGAGGCCCCACCGGAACTAACCAGTTCCATCTTCAACTACTGCCTCAGGCAAAACACACACTGCAGATAACACACACATGTAGGGATGTAACGGTAAAAAAATGTAACCTCACGGTTATAGTGACCAAAATTAAATATGTTCAGAGAGCACTGAAAGGCAAAGCTGAAATAATTTCAAACGGTCTAACAGTGTTTATTATATTACACAAATATAGGCAATAGGCTTGTAAAAACTATTGAAAACTGGCTACTGAAACAATGGCCCGCTGTAGGGTGTCCAGTAAGAACTTGAACCAGAGATGTCTAACTTTGAGATCCAGGAAGATTTATTTACAACATGATGAACATTATTTACGAAAAACTAAATGTTCACATTTCTCTGTAATAACTAACATGTAACATATTGCTCAGTTCCACAGACTGAGAATAAGTCACATCTATTACAGCACACATATCCATAACAGAATAAACAGTGTAATACACCTTATAATAGCTAAGCACCTGGCTCCTCATGCTAGTCTGTCAGCAAATTGCGCCATCACAACCTGAGTATCAACACATGGCTGCACAAGTAATATTAAACAATCTGCACATCTATCAGCTATATGCAGTAAGAAACACAGCAACAGCAATATTATCAAGGCGATAATATATCTCTCTCCCTCTCCAAACAAATGTAATGTCAACAAGGGCTAAATGTATCCACGTTTTGGGCTACATAGCTACATAAGTTCAACAAGTCCAAACACGGAAAATACATTCTGTCCACTTCTCCTATCTGGTGGTAATCCATGAAAAGGGTAATGGTTACTGTCAACATTTCTACCGTGGTTTACTGTTACACCGGTAGTTGTTACATCCCTACACACATGCAAAAATATATAATTACAAAATACATAAAAATGTAGCAGAAAGACTATTTTTAAATCCTTAGTCCGTCAACCAATCAGACCAACGATCCAGGTGACGTAGAAGCGACAGCGGCATCAACGGGTGGCTGCGCTTCGGTGGCGTTTGCTGGCCGCTATGTTGACTGTAAACATGAAGCTGTTTGGTTGCTTCTCTATCGTCATGGTGTTAAACCTGCCAATAGCGCGCCAGGTAGATAAGCCAGTTTGTCATTGGTTCCCCCAAAATTGTGAACTGAAGCAGGAGAATTAAATATGCAGGTTTCCAGACTGAGCTGAAGGGTATAGGTATCTTAGCCAAGTTGGTGTGTATTCGTCCCATCTACCTTATAAAAGATGTATACTGTGCATACTGTAATGTTATGTGTCAAACTCCAAACTGTGTCTGGAATTTCAATAGATTTTTACATGACAGTCTTTGGCATTGCACTTTGAATTGAACACAGCAATTTGCATGCGTTTATTGTTTTGTTTTGGAGTTTAAACATAGTTTGGATTGTATTGTGAGTATAGAGACAGCTTTTAAGAAGGATACTACTCTAGCACAGACTGTAAATGTGAACAGATGGCTGTGACTTGTGTCCATTTATTGTCAAGAACAGTATACTGTGCTGTGAGTTATAGTGTCTTGATTACTGGAAGAGGCATTGGAACACAGAGTTGACCATCTGAAGTGTTAATGAGGGTAATGCGTGGGAGTGTGTGTGTGTGTGTGTGTGTGTGTGTGTGTGTGTGTGTGTGTGTGTCTGTGTGTGCGTGTGTTCGTGTGTGCGTTCCTGTCTCCTGCCTGTGGTCAGAGGCTGTCAACTTTAGACCAGTGGCACATGACAGTATTACCCTGTGTTTGTCCTGCCTACACTATTAGTTTGCTCAGCTTCACACTGGCACCATGTCATGCCAAGATCGCAGACCACATCTCCACCCCTGCAGGACCAGCTCATGATTAATGGCAATAGACATGTTTAATTGAGTGGTCTTTGCTTTATTATATAGGGTACAGTATAAAGCTTTGGCCCAAATGAGAGAAAGCGTATGGCATGTTAAAAATGTCAGGTTTTAGATTTTAACAAGTAGAGAGTGGAGCTCTGTAGGTCATGTTTCAGAATGCCTTAGGCACCGTTGCAAATATATTTAGTCTAACAACTGTAAAATCTTTGGCCATGATCGGATAGAACATTTTTTCTACTGCTTAAACACAAAGAACAGTTTTCAGCATTGCTAGTAATGATGAAAAAGAGGTTTAGAGGGTGCAATGTGAGTTGCATAACAGTGTGTGCTAGCACAAAGTGGAAAAGAAATATAAAAATGCACACAAGAAATTAGAAATTGGTTAGATTTGCAACTCACGTAGCAAATGGTCTGCCAGTTTGAGGGTTCCAGAGCACCACGACCTAACGTGATCAAAATAACTTGTGGCATGTTAAAAAAGAACGCATGTTGTCATGGCCATATTTTATATATTTATATAAATCAGCAGACAATATATACTTTGTGTGGAATACAGACTGATAACCTAACATAATCCTGCCTGCAGCACAATTATGGAGGGGAAAGTAGAAGAAACACAACACAAACACAAACAGTGGAGAAACATGCTACAGGCATGCTAAATTAATTGGTCAACCGTACATAAATGAAGATAAAGGAAAAAAAATCAAAATCTACTAAGGTCAAAAATGAATTTCTATGATCGCTGATCTCTATATGCCTGAACTCAGTGCTACTTAATTTAATTATAATTCTTAGTCCTGAAACCAAGTCTTAAAAAGTGCCTTTTTGAAATGGGCCAATTGTTAACCCTCTGGTATTGCTGCTTGCAGCTTTTTCGAGAACTGTTTATCCAAACTTCACACTCGACAGTGTGCTTTCTTGGACCCTGAGTGATACACCTGCCATGACTATGTATAGCGTTCAGAGTAGGGTGTTCATTCCAAAAGTTACATCGCTAATGTTTTTTTTTTCAGTTTTGATAAATATTTTCCAGTCTCTTTGTCTCTATTGGTTCCTGAATGTACTGTAGCGTGCAACAGAGAGCGAGCTCTACCCAGCATACCGTTTAGTGGAGTTAATAAAGAGTCCCTTCTCAATACACTACACAGTATGTATATAACGCATATAACTTCAATTACTAATATGTTCCGTAGATCTCAAGAGATGCCCTTTCTTTGGTCCTCAGCAATACACACGCTTATGAAGTGTGAAGTCAATCTGATGAACGGTTGTCGAGACACAGACAGACACATCTTCCATTTTAGTTAGCCAAGAGCAGAACTATCGCAACAACTACCATAATACACAAATATGTTGGATTCATATAGTGAATTATTATACCCTTGTGTTTCATCCCAGTTCTGGCAATTCTAAACCTCATTCTTACCACAATTGAACAGGCAAAAATTCTGATTTATTATTTCTCCTGATCCTATCATTATAAATCACATTTTTATGGTATTTCAATCAAATGTTATGGGCTTTCGTGACTGTGACTCATTTGGCCATGAATTCAGCCCTCAAATTCTTTCATTTTTCACTGCAGAGGTTTTTCTACAGACTTTCCTGTTTCTTCCTTCCTTGTTCTTCTGTGTCATGCTCTCTCTCCCTCTCTGTCTCCTCATCAGCAGTGGAAGGTTTGTTTCTATCTTCGTAGAGGTGAGTGTTCATCGAAATTGAAGTGTTAATGTGTGCCTTTTTTTGTGTATATCTGCTATGCATATTTGTAAAGAAAAAAAGTGCCTGTGAGCTCATAACACTTGCACAGATGCAGTTTTCAACAACTATATCTGAAAAGTGGAATTAACTGTCTTGGAGAGGGCTGGGGGACAGAGAGAGAAAGATGGAGCGTCAGAAAATGCAAGAGCGAGAACGATTCTGAGCACAAGAATGAGGGCGTGAAGATGTAGTTTCTCACCCAGCAGAATCTCTCTTCACTATCTTCTTACTTATCTTCTGTTCTAAAACAACTAAGTCCAGAGTGCAATACACAACTGCTGCTGCTAATGTAACAAGTGCAGTTACTGTCAAAACGCGTTGCCACATCCATGTGTTATTTTATTTTCCAGAATTTAGGATCTGCTCTTTGTGTTTAGTGTTAATTAGGAAATGTTATCATACACAGTGTTGATGTGTTAAACATTATACCTCCTAAACATCAGCATGTTAGCATTGTTATTGTGAGCATGTTGGCTCACAGTGTAGCTGTGCCTAAACACACACTCACAGATCCACAAGCATTGCTGACTCTGTCTTTTTACACTCAGTTTTGTTGAAACTGTTATAAAGAGGTGTTGATTCAACTTTACCATTTGGGAGGTTGAAGTTTGTGGTGATGTTGAGTTGTAGTCCATCATACTGAGAGGTGATTCTAATATGTAATCTACCTTCAGTGATACTTGATGAGGTGTCTGCCATTTTGCCATTTAACCGTATTACCGTACTCTTAAATTATCTCATCTTTTACTGTATCTTTTAGCTTTTCACTTTCTTGGCTTTTCCTATATTTTTAATCACACACCTCCTTCTTTTCCCCCTCTTTTCTTTTAACTATCCTTCTTAGGACATCTGTTAAGTGATGTTTTCCAGGCTTAGTGACCTATATCCCTACTGTCCTAATGCCCTGTCCATTTATCTAGGATACATCTGCACTAACACAGCCATGTGCACACATAAAGACAAATGCTTGGGGAGAGTAGCGCTGGAGAGGGAGGGGTGATTCTACATACTGTATCAAACAGTATAATAATTGGTTCAGAGCAAACACATCTGGCTCAGCCAGCAATATATTCTTTTACCAGAAAGGCAAACATTTCATCATCCATATTGGAGAGCAGCCTTCAATCTGTCTTTTCCAGACATGATACCTAAATCTTGTTTTTCCATTGACGTTGTCATTTTCTTTTTACCTTTTTCCCCAGAAAAAATGTAGAGATTATTTTACACTTTCACACTTCTGCTATTTACGCCATTCCCAAACACATTACCCCTGAAGTTAAATCTGATGATGATTATAAATTATAAAAACAAATTATATCTATCATGAGTTGTGGCTTGGATCCTGTTTTGCATATGGTCAGAAACACTGTTGGAAACCTGTGGAGCTGTTATTGATGTAATGAGATAATAGCATTATGCTAATAACTGTTCATTAGATTACCTTGTTGTATGTGTTAAATTAGCTCTCCGATAGACCCCTAACCTGCCCTATTTGAAATCAGTCTTATTGGATGACATTAAATATTGGTTAATTGAATCTTGTTTATTTAGAGTGGGAGAAGTTTACCTGGAGGTCAAGAAGCACACACTCACTTTTCTTCTCATGTCAAAACACATAAAGTGCAGGCAACATGCATAGCCTGGAGTAAAGGTTAGTTAAAGTTCAGTGGTCTCACATGTAGGCAATATAACTGCGCTCACACCTCTGTCTAAGTTTGCACATTGTGTGTGTGTTAGTTGCCACCTCTGCTCATTAAAGTTGAACTAAAGCGAGGCCTGGCCGTTTGTTGGGTTGGTAATTGATGCACACAGCTCAGTGGGATACGAGGTTTAATTCCTCAGCATTAACGAACCTCACATAGACTCAGGCACAAACATATACACACAAACTGTGAAGGACACATAAATCAAAGACTAAGGGCCTGCCACTGCTTGCCTTACTGCAATGACAATATCAAAAACACCTCTCCATTTCTATTTTACTTTCTCAATCTTTCTTTTAATCCTGGTTAATCCCTCTCCTTCAACTGCAGTGACACTGTGTCAGTGGACATTTCTCCTCTCTTTTCCCCTCCATTCAATTCTACTTTGACTGCAATTACAATATCACAACACTGCTCACTCTCCCTCACTCTGTTGGACTCTCTCCCCCACTCAATCCCTTTCAAGCTCTCTCTGAACAACAGATGGTCACCTCATCCCACCCACAGATAGAGGGATAGAGAGTTGCAGAGGAGGCTGATGGGGGAGGAAGGATAGAAAGTGGAGCAACCAACTAAGTGTGTGTCTGTGTGTGAGAGAGAAGGAGAGGGAGACACAGTAAGGGAGAAAGAGAGAGACAGAGAGAGGGGCAGAGAGAAATGCTAGTGTCTTGAGAGACTATGTACATAAACACAGAAAACACAACACAAACCATAGCTTTGCATGGAATTTAGATTAGAATACACACACACACACACACACACACACACACACACACACACACACACACACACACACACACACACACACACCGGGCACGCAAATAGGTGTTCCAAAATCTGCATGCCCAGATTGCATCCTCATCCTACCTAATGGCACCAGGTCAGATAATTATTTTAACCATGATTTACATATGAATCACTAATAAGAGAGTTGGGGTGGGGGAGGAGAGAAGGGTGAGAAAGACATAGAGAGAAAGAGAAGGGTGGAAGATGAGGGAGAGGCGAAGTGTTAGATTGAAGTGCAGCGCCATGTAGGATGAGCTAGAGGGGACGCAAGGTGAATTACAGCTGCACCTGAGAGGGGAAACCAGGCCAAGCTTCTGTCGCTCTCGATTTTGCTGGTTAGTAGGAATTCTGACCCCCTCTTTCCACTCTTTCACCCCTCAAATTGGTATTCATGGTCTATTGTGGTCACTACATAATTGAGCTGATACAGAATGATGAGCATGTGGCCCATCACTGCACTAAATCATGATATAGGAGAGGTGCTATATAATGGCATATTGTTGCTGAAAGTGCATATTTGATCCCGGAGACCAAATTTAGTCTAATCAATGTATTGTTATGGTTAAATTGCTTGCAGAACAGTGCTCGATAAGATAATCATTAATTCTAAAAGGTTTGCAGATGTGCAAGAGGAAAGTGCAGCGCTTTTAATCAAGGCTGCCTCTTTCAGAGCCCCAGTAAACTTAGATGTGAAGCGTAACTCTCATGGGAGACAGCATTTGCCACCCTCTGTCAAGCTATCTCTTCCAACCATGTGCCTAATTATAACAGAGATAACAAACTGAATAAAAAGCAATCACACTTCCACCTCAGCAACAACTCTTTAACATTGGATTAGCGGTGGGAACCAACACAAAGATGCAGCAGAACAAAAGAGAGTTTGTTGCTTTTAAAGTTTATTTACATATGTACATTTCTTCTCTTTAAACTACACACCAGGGTATGCATGAATTAACATTGTTCTATAACAGTAATTAAGATAATTCTCTATAGTAGTACTATTGTCCCATCGCTTATTGATAACGCAATGGACTATTCGGCATCAGTTGTTACACTCAACAATGTTGCAAAACCGTGAGACCTTTCTCATGTTCAAATCGTCACACTCTTTTAGAATGAGGCAAACATTTCAAGGGAAAATCCTAGTGTATTTTTGGTAGGAGGGTAATTTTTTTTTACTGCTATTATGATGAAGACTGCAAGATTAATTTGTACTGCCTGAAGCTAAGACATGATGATTGGTAGAGAAGACTCAGTATTCACAGGAGATCTTTTGCTGTCACCTTCTCATATCTACAGCAAGCCTTATTGACACAGAATGATGATACACATACAGTACAAGATCCTGCAAAGTGGAAAGAAGAACTACCTAATATGTTTCCTGCTACTGAAATGCAGCTGCTGAATACAGATGGGGAAAACATTATTACACAAAGGACACTGCGATAAAAACCTAAATGGCAATGAAAGGAAACTGCAGGTACACTCTTAAAGAGACAGTCCAATTTAATACAGCATGTAGTAAATGTTGATCTTGTGTGGCTTACTAAGTTTTCATGAAGGGGAATTTGCATTTAATGGCTGAATGTGGTCATGCAGCTTAGTCAATTGCGATAAAGTATGCAAGTACAGAGGAGGCCAGTTTAAACATGTCTGTTTTGTCCACTAACTCCTTCAGTATGCTGATGGGTTAAAGTAAGTAAAAAGCATAATGAGAGCCTGTGTTGTGTGTGACACCAGCAAGTTAATGTCAACTTGTACTTCTTAATCTAGTGAAAAATCCTATATTTGAAGATTTTCTTTCTTTTCTGGTACTATGCCTGTTACCTTCTTTGAAGCAGGTAAATATATTGTGAAGCCCTTTTGTATAATTTTCAGTTGAAATTACAATCTATGAGTACATTATTGGTTTTATTTGCAGTACAGTACCCTCTATCATCTTTGTTTACATGGTTTAAATACCTGATGTGTGTTAACATTGTTATGGAACATCCAAACACCATCTATAAGTCAAACTTGTATGTGAATCTACTCAAAATTGAAATACAGTGTTGTAGACATGGGCGGTGTGAGATTGTAATACAGTATTTTGAAAAAAAACATTTTATTCAACATAGAGCATAGCTGGTATATTTGTAAATATATAAAATGTTAAGTTAAAATAAATAAAATTATCTTTGCTGCTCCAGCACAGCGTTGCGCAGCTGCGTTGGAGTTTACCCCGGTGGACGAGAGGGTCGCCTCCCTACGCCTGCGGGTGATGGGGGGGAAAACTCTGACTGTTGTTTGTGCATATGCACCAAACAAGAGTTCGGAGTATTCGGCCTTCTTGGAGACCTTGAATGGAGTCCTGTATGGGGCTCCAGTGGGGGACTCCATTGTTCTGCTGGGGGACTTCAACGCACACGTGGGCGATGATGGAGATACTTGGAGAGGCGTGATTGGGAGGAACGGCCTCCCTGATCTAAACCAGAGTGGTTGTCTGTTGTTGGACTTCTGTGCTAGTCATAGATTGTCCATCACAAACACCATGTTCAAACATAGGGATGCTCATAAGTGTACGTGGTACCAGAGCACCCTAGGCCAAAGATCAATGATCGATTTTATCATTTCATCTGATCTGAGGCCGTATGTTTTGGACACTCGGTGAAGAGAGGGGCGAAGCTGTCAACTGATCACCATCTGGTGGTGAGTTGGGTCAGGGGATGGGGAGGACTTTGGACAGACCTGGTAAGCTCAAACGGGTAGTGCGGGTGAATTGGGAACGTCTGGAGGAGGCCTCTGTCCGACGGACTTTCAACTCACATCTCCGGTGGGAGCTTTTCGTGCATCCCTGTGGAGGCTGGGGGCATTGAACCTGAGTGGACAATGTTAAAAGTTTCCATTGCTGAAGCTGCTGCGGGGAGCTGTGGTCTAAGGGTCTCAGGTGCCTCAAGGGGCGGCACCCCACGAACACCCTGGTGGACACCGGTGGTCAGGGAAGCCGTCCGACTGAAGAAGGAGTCTTTCCGGGATATGTTATCCTGGAGGACTCCGGAGGCAGTTGCAAGGTACCGACGGGCCCAAAGGGCTGCAGCCTCTGCCGTGACAGAAGCAAAGCAGCGGGTGTGGGAGAAGTTCGAAGAAGACATGGAGAAGGACTTTCGGTCGGCACCAAGGTGCTTCTGGAAAACCGTTCGCCACCTTAGAGGGGGAAACGGGGAATCATCCAAGCTGTGTACAGTAAGGATGGGACGTTGTTGACCTCAACTGGGGAGGTAATAGAGCGGTGGAAGGAGCACTTTGAGGAACTCCGAAATCCAGCTGACACGCCCTCTGTGGTGGAGGCAGAGCTGGAGGATGATTGGGGATTGTTGTCAGTTTCCCTGGTGGAGGTCGCTGAGGTAGTCAAACAACTCCACAGCGGCAAAGCCCCAGGGATTGATGAGATCCGTCCAGAAATGCTGAAAGCTCTGGGTGTGGAGGGGCTGTCTTGGTTGACACGCCTCTTTAACATTGTGTGGAAGTCTGGGACGGTGCCTAAGGAGTGGTGGAGTGGGGTGGTGGTTCCCCTCTTCAAAAAGGGGGACCAGAGGGTGTGTGCCAATTACAGGGGTATCACACTTCTCAGCCTCCCTGGTAAAGTCTACTCCAAGGTGCCGGAAAGGAGGGTTCGGCCGATATTTGAACCTCGGATTGAAGAGGAACAATGCGGTTTCCGTCCTGGTCGTGGAACAACGGATCAGATCTTTACTCTTGCAAGGATCTTGGAGGGGGCCTGGGAGTATGCCCAACCAGTCTACTTGTGTTTTGTGGATCTGGAGAAGGCGTATGACCGGGTCCCCCGGGAGAAACCGTGGGAGGTGCTGCGGGAGTATGGGGTCCCTTCTCAGGGCCATCCAATCCCTGTATGACCAAAGCGAGAGCTGTGTCCGGGTTCTCGGCAGTAAGTCGGACTCGTTCCAGGTGAGGGTTGGCCTCCGCCAGGGCTGCGCTTTGTCACCAATCCTGTTTATAATATTTATGGACAGGATATCGAGGCGTAGTCGGGGCGGGGAGGGGTTGCAGTTTGGTGGGCTCAGGATCTCATCGCTGCTTTTTGCAGATGATGTGGTCCTGATGGCATCATCGGCCTGTGACCTTCAGCACTCACTGGATCGGTTCGCAGCTGAGTGTGAAGTGGCTGGAATGGAGGAATGGAGAGGAACTCGGAGTAGAGCCGCTGCTCCTTCGCATTGAAAGGAGCCAGTTGAGGTGGTTCGGGCATCTGGTAAGGATGTCTCCTGGGCGCCTCCCTAGGGAGGTGTTCCAGGCACGTCCAGCTGGGAGGAGGCCTCGGGGAAGTCCCAGGACAAGGTGGAGAGATTATATCTCCAAACTGGCCTGGGAACGCCTTGGGATCCCCAGTCGGAGCTAGTTGATGTGGCCCGGGAAAGGGAAGTTTGGGGTCCCCTACTGGAGCTGCTTCCCCGCGACCCAATACCGGATAAGCGGTCGAAGATGGATGGATGGATGGATCTTTGTTGCTGCCAGAGCTACTGCTGCTGTCCTAAAAAGAATAAAAAATAAAGACAGACATGACAGTTAACTCTGGTGCAAATATGTGTGTGCTTTGGTAATATAGTACTAGTACTAACATTAATTTAAACAAAATATTACATGATCTAATTGCTTTTATGTAAAAACTATATTATTACTATTACTATATTACTACTACTACTACTGTATAAATTATGCTATATGCAATATGATTAAATTTTTCTCAATGTTTATGCACACATACACATATGGATAAATAGTGTGTTTGTGCTTGTCGACTCCTGTGTTTACTTTGTACACACACACACACACACACACACACACACACACACACACACACACACACACACAAACACACATGCTCTCTCTGTACAACACAGATAGTTGCAAAACCAGATTTGATACCAGCTCAATTTATTTCTCCACTCTGTGAAGTTACATTAAAAAAAAAAATTAATTAAATTTAATTAAAAAAAAAGAAATTAGCTGACGTTAGCCATCGGTAGCAGCCTAAAGTATTTATTTAATTCACTCTAACTCTCACAGCTGGTTACAAATGTTCATTTAAGGCAGCGTTATGTTACATTGAAGTTGGCCGGGCCGTCTGTGCTTTTTAGGTATCTGACAAATTCCCACATAGCCGACTTTGTCTTTTTAGACGGGGGGAAAGTTTGGGGGTTTCATCATACACATATACTGACTGCTCGCACCAACAACCGGAGGGGAAAGGGTTGTAATACTCTACTCTGCATATTGACAGGCAGAGGGATTCCTGACTGGCACTTTACATCCGTGACGACTCTTAAAAAACAGCTGGTACTGCAAGAATGGTATGACAGAAGATTTTAGTGGTTTTGAAACCTTAAGTTTTTCATACCGTGGTATACTTTGAAACTGGTAATCGGCCCATGCCTGTTTTGTTGTTTCTTTAAGATCTGCAGTGAACCCATTCAGCATGAATCTCTTGGAAGAAAAATTACTTTCCAAATCTATTGTTTTGGTGAGACACATTCTGGCTGACATTCAGCAGAGGAAGAATAGTCTCTAAAGGCAGCAACAGAAGTACTTCTAGAAACTTACCCTTGCACATTTCCCTCTTACGAATGCAACATTACATTGAATTCGTTTAGGAGATCTGGCAGGATTTCTATAGTGATTACCCATCTTTAGAAAAGTGTCACTGTCTATTGCAGACGTTTGATCATTTATTGCTGATGTCAGTTTTTGAGTTATTGCTGCCTGATTGTGTTCAATAAAGAATCTATAGTGACTAATTACATGGTGCTGAGATTGGGTATTGATGAAGCTCTGTGCCTAATGATGTGTGAGAAATTGTGATTATGTTTGTGTTTGAGAGGTGGGGGAGCAGGTTGTCTGCTTTCTAAAGTGTGTGACGTCATGCATGTGGGTGTGTCTGGTTCGCTCCTGTTCTTTAAATAGTTGGGTTTTTCTAAATCCATCCTTCATGATGGACAGTTGGAAGTGAAAAAGGCCAGTTTTAATTTGCTGCATGGATACCCTCCTCGGCTCTCCCAGGGATTCTCTGCTTCCCACCTCTCCTGTTAAAGCAACACACTCTCAGCAGCACACACACACATGAAGACACTTACAGTATATCCCTGCAGTAATCAGCTACACACTGACATACAGATGCATGCACACATTTTTTTCAGATAAAAACACACCAGCATGCAGATATGTCTTTGTACACACACACACACACACACACACACACACACACAGGAAGAGGGCTCTCATGAGGTGCCCTATTTAGATTAAATTAGTCACAGAGATCTCATTACTACTGCTTAGATTCTTTATCACTTTTTAGTGGATATGCTCTGCTTGAGAGTAAGGATGAACAGAAGAAATGAGGAAGAAAGTAAAACCATGGTCAGTCTGACAAAAACAGGACAGAACATAACGGACATAATAGAGGAAAGACAGAGGTCAGAAAAACAGACAGAGTGGAAGAAACACAATGAAACCCAAAGAAAGGAGGAGGGGTAGAGAAGATGAAGGGAAGCTGTGCCACAGACAGTACAGTCTTTAAAGCCTGTCTGCCTTCATTCATAAATCTCTCTCCACATTTCTGAAGTTGTGATCTGAAAGCATTCTTATCATCCAACTGGGCATACTGTAGTGCATAACATTTAGCAATAGATGTTTTATGGTCATCCTGCTGATGAGTTGAAAACTAAAACCACTACTCACTGTATATAATGTAGCTTTAGAGGTGCAACCAAAGATAATTTTCACTATTGGCTAATCTTCTGATTATTTTCTCAATTAATAATTTTGTCTATGAAATGTCAGGAAAATAGTTGCAGAAAAAAAAAAGTTATAATTTAATGTCCAGGGCAACAACTTCCATTTCAATACACATGACAAATAGTACTAAATCTCAGATTTCTTTTTTTTTTACTTTTAATTATCGTTCCAGGGATTCAAAGTGTATTGGTATTACAATTAGAAATACATCTGCTACTGTTGACAATGCACCCAGCAATGCTGTCCATACTCCTATTACAGTACTACAACAGTGACTACTTTTTCATCTACTACTGCTGCCACTGACTATTCTAGTATCACTGTTTTATTGCTGTTATGTTACTGCTGCAACTTCCAACATGTCCCATTCTACCAAAGATGCTACTACCAATCCTGTATTTTTGTTATCTGTGCAGCTCTTACTGTTCCTGAGAACATAACAGAACCATAGACAGTTCCTGTCCTGCTGAATAAGTCATTTGTAGGTTCAGCACTGTGGAGAGCTCCTTGGTTGTTCACTAAATGCTAATTCAACTTCTCTTTATCCCGCCTCTTTTCTCTAATTCTAATATTACTTTCTCACGCCTCTTCTCCGTCTTCATTCATTTGATTTTGCTCTCTCCTTGATTTTACTGCATCTCCCCATTCTTCCCAAAGGGCCTTGGTGTGGTGGGGAAGTATTTCAAAGCAGCGCAACGTTGAAACAGAAGTAGATACAGTGAACCTTAATTAAAATGCCAAGTGCAGCAGCCCAGATATGTGGCAAAGATCAACATCACAGACAATTCTTGGTATGCTAGTTTGGCCTGTGATGTTTCTTGAGAGAGGCTGAGGTGTGTGATGCAGTACAATGCCAAAATAGCTGGAGTGATTTAAATTATTTATCTCCTACAACACACACTTTTTTTCTCTATAGGACCACTGAGGAAAAAGGTATTTTATAAAATGTTCTGGGAAGGAAAAAAAACGCTGACCATTGATAGAGCTGTTCCTTTTACAGCTCCACAAACTGGACCTCTTTAGGGAATGTGCATAGGCTTGTAACATATTTGCTCATACTCCTTGCATGTGTCTATCTTTGTGCAGGTGGGTGATGATTGCAAGAGTTTTTGGAGTGCAAAAACAGTTATGGAAGAAAATAAAATAATTTTACCCAAAGTGAGACACACACACACACACACACAGACACACAGACACACAGACACACAGACACACCTTTATGAGATCAGGAAATGTGAAAGTGTAGGGGGTAATTGCAGACAGCATTTAATTGGTTTTGGGAAGCGAACAGATGTGAGGATTGACACAAAGAGATGGAGAAAGACACCAAAAAATGAAACGGAGAGACATTAAGATTTAGATGTGGATAGAGATAAAGAGATAGAAATGGACAGGTGGAGAGATTGAATAAGAGATGGAGAGAAATGCCAAGAGATTGAGAGATTCTGAAGAGAAAGTTGGAAAGAGGGTTATGAGTTTAGAGGAAAGTCCTTTGAGGGTAAGCCTAGACAGGCTGAAAGCAGGACTGTCTAACTTTTTTTAACTCTCCAGTTTCCCTGCTTATTGTATGCACTTCTTTCTCTGTTTGTTTTGGACTCTTTGTCTTACCTTGTAATTTTCTCTTGCATGCTTTCCCTTAAATTGCATTCCCTTCCCCACTGATCCCCTCTGCACCCTACAGCACACCTTCCCACACACACGTACATGTACACACAGGCACACATACTGTTCCTCACAGCATTATCCTTTCTTCACTAGAAGCCATTCAGGATTCTTAGTATCCATTTGCAGGGGGCTTGCATCATGCCCTCCTTCCTGTAACCCAAGGTCTTTGCAGCTCCACATTCACAGCAGGGGAAGCCTTGATGAGCACCCGCTGGCCTTAAAGGTGCTTCCGCATGGGAAGGGAAGACCATATCTAATTGGCACTGTTAAGACTTTGAAACCTTGTTGGTAGAATATTCTGAAAATAGCATTTGCTTAGCTATTCAGTCTAAGTTGACTGCTTTGGGTGGTTGTAATTGTGCAAGGGTATACAACCTGAGGGGACAAGTCCAGAACAAAACAAACAAACGGCAGTGCTTCTGACAACTCTTACCTGTCTCAGATGTTGCTTCACTTGCCAACTAGAACGCCCTGCAGTATTTGGATATTTCATGATACTTTACTGGTTCTGTTAAAAGTTGTCTTGTCTTTGTCCTTTCTATACAGAGGCCCAAGCACATGGTCAGCAACTGTTTCAGTTGCCCTCTACTTGAAAATCTCCTATTATTTTGTCACCTTGCTGTCAAAAATTGCTGCACTTGCACATTTTGATTCTGCCTTGTCACTGAGGCAGTGCACAATGAAGCTGAGTACACTGAGGGGAAGAGTTATAGAAAACATTATTTGATAAAATGTGGGGTTTATACATTCTTAAAACCCTCCAAACCTTTGGTGCCCTTAGAATGTTAGGGTCACTTTCTACATCCAGCGTATCAAGCAAATTCTGTCAGTTTGTTTAGACTCTCCCAAGAGCAAGGAGGTCAAGATGAGAGAGGGTGGGGTTGGCCCAGGGCTGAAATTAGGGTTGGAAAGTATATCTGGGATGTACAACTTCGATCTAAAGAGAGTTCAGCACATCTAAGCAGAAAGGCCAAGGGAAAATCAGTCTTTTGAAGTGTGAATCGCAGCTGTAATTTTCCAGCAATTTAAAGCATTAGACTTTTTCTCTCTCATATAGGACTTGATAAAGAACCCAGCCCCTCTGAAACACAGCGTAATACTTTCATCCAAACTATCCCTGCTTTAACGTTGTTCTCCTACTAATGAAGGGTAACTTCAATCGAGACCTGGGCCATTACTCTGCCAAAGTGGGATTGACTCTAAGCCTGCGGGTGGAGGACGGTACAAAGACAAAACACTCGCACACACACTTTTGTGTGTTCACGTATACGGTCATCCGTTACAACTCATCAGATGTTATTCGCCAACAAATCTGGCCTCACACATTCTGTATGTACCTACAGTATGCACACATGCATATTTAAAATTACATACACAGTCAGTCATATGAGCGGAAGCACATACTGACACTACAGACTAATGTGAAGCCTGTAGTGTAAGCAAGGCTGAACTATTTTTGGAAAATAAGGAGATATTGACACTCATATATATTCTTAGTCTAAAGTTGGCTGTAGCTGTCAAACTTTGAAGAATAGTCTCCATAAAGTAGTTGTGCTCTGGTCACCCTGAGTCTGTCTGAGTCTTCCTCGCAACCCAAATACTATCGTGTTATTATCATTTCTGCCAGACGGTTGGATAGAGGGCTTTCAACCTCGGCTTTTCATTCTGATTATGTCGGCAGCCTGTTCTTCTGAAGATTCAAAGATTGTGTGTGTGTGTGTGTGTGTGTGTGTGTGTGTGTGTGTGTGTGTGTGTGTGTGTGTGTGTGTGTGTGTGTGTGTGTGTGTGTGTGTGTGTGTGTGTGTGTGTGTGTGTGTGTGCGCGCGCGCGCGCGCGCCCCTCGTCTTTTATAGCTAGGTTAAGCATTTACATAAAGATTATAAAAAATGTTTTGACAAAACAATTTCTGAAAATGAGTTGTTCCACTTATTCTGTTTTTCAATATTTATTCCGGTTTGTTCCTGTAATTTGTTATATGAACTTCATTTTCAGTACTAATAGAGATCCAGAGCTTTCATAAAATATGTTGTTGAATTACAGGTTTTCTACATCTTCTAGACTTTCTAGAAAAAGACTGCATCTTGGTCAGAAGCATGTTTTGTTGAATGTTATTTGTTGAATGAATCATATTTTTGTTTCACTAGGAAATGCTTCATAGTACAAAAGCTAAAGGCACTCCAACGGCCGTTTCATGAGACCTTTAAGTAGCTGGTTGAGGTGAAATAAGTAAAAACTCTTTGCCATGCGAGATTGATCAGTGCTGTCAGACAATTATGATTTCAGTCATTTAACACTCAAATCAACATTAACACCTAATTAAACTAACACAACCACACTAACAGACTGATCATGCCACTGAGACACTTAAGAAATAAGATTGCATTCTTTCCCCAAGGGAACACAATCTCCTGGAGAATATTTCATGCATTATTTGAAAAATAATAAGATCCAATGTATACTTATACTGAAACATTAAATACTAATTTGAAATTATTACAATCTAACTGAAGTTGGCCTACAAACACCGGTTGATTTCTCTAAACCTATATCGACTTTAGATTTGAGCTCACTTTTGTAACATTTCTTTACAGAAAACAACACTGTGATTGAGAAAATATGGGAGAAACAACTGTGTGGCATAGTTCAAAATTCTGACTCAAAGTCAAATTGTCTCTCTCGGTCCCTGAAAGAAACACAATTAAGCTCTTTGATCACCTCACTGTTGTGAAACACAAAGATTGATAGCACCTTCAGCTCTGGGGTAACTACTGCATATCTGTTTTGTTCTTTTTTTTCTGAGGCGGATCAAAGAGCGTATTCGTCAGCGAGACAGAGTATTAATAAAACTGTCTGAACCACTAAGATATATACTATGAACTCTTCAATCAGAATGCAGTTGGATTTTCTTCTGGGGAAAAAAAATACATCATACTGGTATGGTAGTCCCTTGCGGTTCTAATGGTGCCTTATCTCATTCAAACTGGTTTTGGTTCAGGCTCTAATTTGCCTCCTCCTATATGAGTAAGCTATACATTTTGCATGGCAGGTCAATCCAGGGATACTCCTCTTAAAGGGTGAGTGCAATCCCACTGGTGTATTCCCACAGCATTAGTTATTGTACTTCATAAGATGAGTTTGTTTCTATGTGTGAGTGGTATAAATTAGGCAGAGGAAAGTGAAGTACAAAGAAGAAAAAAAGTAACCCAGCGGAAGAGAGAATTTTCCTCTCACGCTTACTAACTTCGGAGGAACTATATGAGTGAACTGAACCCTGACTTGTCTTTCTCTTCTTGTCTGACTTTTTCCTCTTACTCTATCTCTATCCATCTGTTTCTTTTCTTGTGTATCTCTATGGCCTTTTGTCTCAGAGAAACTCTGTGGGCGTGCATACATTATGCGTAATCCTGCTGGGCAATGAGAGCAATCCAAGGACCGAGAGGGAAAAAAAAGTGTTTTTTTCCTCTTCCTTCGCCGATAAATTGCTATTCATTGTGTCCCTGTTTTATTTTTTATTTTTTGCTCTCTCCTGTACTGTTGTGCTGCTTCTCCCACAGCCATGGTGACCTGCATACAGAAATGAGAGGAGGGGAAGTAAGAAAGAAATAGGGGGGTGACATGAGTAAGAATATGAACAATTGAGGCTGAGAAAATCAGGTGACAGAGGTAAATTTGAGGGACAGTAGAAGAATACTAAGAAGGGTAATAGAGTGATGATAGAAACAAGAAAGGATGAGGACAGAGGAGTCTAAAGAATAGAAGAGAGCAGAGAGAAAATATAGAGGGAGTGAATAATGGCAGCATACACTAAGCTTGTCATATCTGCTTTGGCCAGAGAGAATACACAACCTCATGATGGACACTGACAGTTGTTGATGAGTGTTGAATGTTGAACAGGCGCCCGATGTTTCGTGTTTTCATTTGCTAATGTTGTTTTTCTGCTCTGAGGTTACACTCGATTAGCACTCAATTACCTACTTGGATTGCAGAGGGAGGGGAGAGTCTTACAGCAGGACAGTGGACCCATTCATCCACGTTACATGGGCAGGAAGCCATGCAAATACTGAGTGGTTTACTCTGAGCACCACAGACGTGCAGTGTTTATAGTGGTGCAGTGTCTATTTCTTTCGGGGTGTAACAGATTTAGTGTTTAAGCCAAAGTTTATCTGCACCTTCCAACACTTTATCACCTGCCAGGTAGAAAGATTAAAGTAATAGTTCATTTTTTAATACTATAAAAGTCTTGTTACTGGCTTGTAAAATATTTATGAGCACTTATTAGAAACTTGTTAATACTTTATAGACCATTTATCAATGTTAAAAAAGGTGTTTAATGAGAGTAATCAGACTAAGAGTTTTTATTAATGCATTATAAGGACTAATAAATTCTTAATATGAATTTGTGAACACTTATACAGAACAGCTTATTAATGTTGTTACATGTAAATATTCCATGTTTCCAGGACTATTTCTATTAAATGAATTTTTAAAAAATGCTTCAAAGGAGCAGTTATTGGTTAATAAATGCATGATAGCGTTTATTAGACTTTATAAGGCAATAATAAAAACCTCATTGTCTGATTAAACATCATATTAACATTAATGAGTGGTCAATAAACTGTTGACAAGTTTCTAATAAGTGGCCAAAAATATTTTACAAGCCAATAATGAGTGTTTCATACTATTATTAAAACTCCTTGAGTCTCATTAATGTTAATAAACACCACAAGCTATCTATAAACGTTAAGAATTTTCCTATAAATTCCTACTAGTATTTTACAAGCAAACATAAATGTGTTAAACACTGTAATTAACCTTTAAGTCTAATTAATGTTAATTAACATCTTAATGATCTGATGTTACCCTTACATTTGTACCAGTGATTACAATCCTTGTAGTGTAAGTTTTCCCTTTTATCCTCATACAAATTTTAAAGCTGGTGTTTAAAAATAGAGACATCTTTGTCAACTTATTTTTTACCTCTGATGAGTTTGCACCCGACCCCATGGGCAACCGCACTGCCTGCTCTGTGTATATTTATGTCTCTGAACTCTCGGCAAAGCTAATAGGCGCATTTCCTAAAATACAACCTTTAACTTTAGGTAATTAAGTAATTCTGAGATTTCTGAAGTTGCCTACAACACACAGTAACTGTATGCAACATCTTATTTACAGAGTCGGATTAATATTGCATGTGGAGTAGGAAGGCTTCAAAGTTTGAAACAAAAATTTATTCCAGGCAGGAAAGTTTTTTGGAAGTTCAACTTGGAACTTTTTTAATGTCCTGTATCACATTAGAAAATCTGGTTGTTGTTTTTTTTTGTTGCTAGAGGTGATCATCACAACTACTCCACCCATTGTCCATTGATGAGAACCCTTTCCTAAAAGCTGCCTCTCAGTTTCAGCATGAAAGCATGTCGATGTCAATTTAACACTTACACAGTAAAACACACAGTCCTGCTGTGGATATAACATCACAAAGACAAAGGAGGTGTGTAAATTAAAAAATGTGGCCCATGTCCCATTGACTGAAACATAATATGAATGATAGAGCGGCTTTTTGACCTGCATTGATAAGAATTAGATATGCACAGCTCAAGCAGAACAAGTCTCAATTTGTAATCTATACCTCTGTTAAGCACGCAGTGGAGGATCAGTGAGAGAGGAAATAGCCTGAAATACTCTGATGTGCGTAATCTGCCCATTTATTGTGCTGTATTTTTCATCTATAGTGTGTGTGTGTGTGTGTGTGTCTGTGTGTGTGCGCGCTGACACCAAGACAATTATAATTTAGCATTTTTCATTAGTTTTTATTTATATCTTTTTTTGACTTTTTTTTCAAATTCAGTTTAGTTTGAATTAGTTTTTAAAGCGGGTTTGCTAATTTAGTTTATTTTTTTATTTTTTTTGGACATGCTTAGTTTTAGTTTAGTTTTTATTAGTTTTGAGTTAGTTTTAGTCTTTTTTGTAATATGGGTTATTTGTCAGGTGCAAGATTAAAAATGTCAGAAGAAGGATTGTGTCATAACTCAAAAAAATCATACTTCAGAAATATGTATTCATAGTTTATTCAACAATAACTCCAGTACATAAATTGTACATATATAGCACAAATATGTAAACAGTCTACACAAGATCTTGCAGTAAGTGCAAAATGTGTAAGTGACGTGTTCCAGGAAAAAACCTAAATAGCCAACAGACTAAAGAAGACATACAAGAACAGGTGTTTTGAACTTTGGTTCGAGTGAAGTGGCGAACTTTTTGAAGTGAATCGACTCACACAGTTGTGTAGACATCCCAGTCCACCTATTAACCCACGTTCCCTCCGCTTTTGGTGTTCCTGCATATTTACTAACCAGCCATCGGGTCGCTAGGGAAAGCCCGGCTGTAGTGTTCCCTGTCCTGCGCTTCTCTCCGTCATGCTGCCCGGCCCTATACCCATACATCTATGCCCAGTACCGGGGTTAGCTTCTGTTTTGGGGGAGGGAGGTTTGGAATTCTCCTTTACCTTGTTAAGGTAAAATAAGCTAGGTTAGCTGTCTTGTGTGCGCTTCTGAAATTTACTTTCAAATTTGTGGGATTTTTCCCTTTAATAAATTGTCCACATATTTTACCACCTTCCACTGCAAAGCACTTGCTTTTATCTGACACAATCATAATCAAACAGGACTCTGCCGCTTTCTTCCAACTTTCGGTACCGCCATCATGCCAGGCGAGGGACATTGACCATGACTATTTTGTGTTCAATTTGACCAAGACTGTCAGAATTTCTGAGTTCCCAGTCGGAAACTACTGTATATACTGTATGTATATGGCATAGACTGTATAAAACAGGTCTATGGTCAGAAATGTCTGAAAGATATGTTATTTTCTCTATGAAAGACATTTACTCATACATTTTATTTTTATTTTAGTTTGATTTGCAAACAGACATTACCGTTTTAGTTTAGTCGTATTTTTGTAATGCCTCGTTTTTATTTTTATTTCTGTTAATGTTTTTACCCATCTAGTTTTCGTTATTTCGTTCATTTTCGTTAACCATTATAACCTTGGCTGACACTTTGCATTATGTTTTACACAACTTCTTTGTTAAACTAGTCTATACCCTTGACGTTCCACTTACGGGACTGCTCCAATAATCAGAAAACCCACACAGATTTCACTCGTGTAGGCTGGATATCCGTAGCCTTGGGCTTCCTTTTGTGTTGGCTTTTTAAACTCCGGTCGAGGTCTGCGGTTAACCTTTTCTCAGATCTCTGCTGGGTAAATCCAGACAGCTAGCTTGACTATCTGCCCAATCTGAATTTTTTGTTGCATGACTAAAATACACATGTTCCACCAAAACAAGTTCCCTCCAAGCCTGTTTTGAAGCGATACCACTGCTTTTCTCCAGTGCTTAGCACTTCCCAAGACGATTGTGATTGGTTTAAAGAAATTCTAATAAACCAGAGCACGTTTACCTCCCATCCCTGAATCCTATGTGGTGTAGCCAGACTCTCCTCCATGGCACTTTGGAGGAGGTTCTGGCAAAGTGAGACTATTGTTAAACTAATACAGGCCTCCCGTTTTTCTCTTTCTTTCTGCCTCTCTTTACAACCATCTGTCTTTTTTTCTGTCTTTGACTTATGATCTTTTCCTGTCTTTGTCAGTGCACAGTGAAAAATCTTTTTTGCTCCCCTTTTATCTCAATCTCTGTGACACTCACACACTTACAGTATGAAAGCAGATCTTTGTCTGTACTGTGGTTGGGGGAAGCAGCATAGGGGGGTGGGTTACGTAGCTGCATAACAACCCTTTCAGAATGTATTTTAAATGCATGAATATGAAGTGCACGCAGAGTGAAAAGGCTTTTTGTAAGTATGATTGTGCATGCGTTTTGCATGAGGTGGTGAGGGGTGTTTGTGTTAAAGTAACAGACAGATTGGTTGAAAAAGCTTGTTTCTGAAGTGTGGGAGACACAAATTAAAGCCCAAAAAACTCAATGTCCACATCTTTTCTGCGACTGCTTTTGAATAGAAGCGTATGGACAAATTCCAGTGTACTCACTGCAGCTTTAAATGTTAGTTGAATGAAGGAGTCAAGGTAGCAGCAGACACTTTGTTGACTTTTGTTCCTCTTCCATCAAGTCCTGCGACGCCTACACGCACACACACACACACACACACACACACACACACACACACACACACACACACACACACACACACACACACACACAGTGTCTGTGTTTGAGTACACAGCCTTGAAAATAGACATTTTCTCCAAATTAATTCTAAGAAATATGCATAGACACATGCAGACGTTAGCATACACACAACGCGCGCATGTGAAAATACTTACCTTACTGTTAAATGCGTTAATTACCAAACCTCAACAAATGGCCTGTCAGCCTTGTACCATGTTTCTTTATTCAAACCATTTAAATTGCTTTGATCATCATAAGTTGATTTTGCTGATAGAGGCAAATGCTCAGCAAGCAATGTAATTCCCTTGTTTTGGCACTCCAGGATGCACTTAAAATTAAGGCTTACATGCAGATGTGGGTCAAAGTGAGCCAAGTACATTCACAGATTGTGTACATATGGTAATGCTTTTTCAGAATGTGGTGTTCTTTGGGCCAATATGTTGTCGGTGAATTACACCTACACCCCAGCAGGCCAGTGTGTAGAATGAACGGTGACGTTAAATCATCTGTTTCGAGTAACAGCAGCCTAGGGTGCCGTCTATTTGCTGGATCGTTCCAAGGTAACCGTAACGTTAGCAGATAAGCCCGTTGGTATTGTTCATATATATGCACAATGACAAATAAACCAAATTTGCTAAAAAAGGAACTTCATGCTGTTTTCAGGTAATTTTGCTGTTGACGTTCAAAAAGGGCTGTGTGTGTTTTGAGAAATATCTTTGTACTGCAAGGCTATATTTATTTTATTTTTGTTATTTATATATTTTATTGCCATTGCCTGTTCTCCCTGTTTTCATACATACATACGTTTAGTTTGCTAAATATATCAAATTAGTTTAGTTGGATATTGGATGTGAAAAGAAGGAAACTATTCTTCCATAACATTGCGCTATAGATGTGTGTGAATTTCCCACACCAGGACTAATTTATATAGTTCTATTTTATCCATCCATCCATCCATCCATCCATCCATCCATCCATCCATCCATCCATCCATCCATCCATCCATCCATCCATCCATCCATCTTCATCCGCTTATCCGGTATCGGGTCGCGGGGGCAGCAGCTCCAGTAGGGGACCCCAAACTTCCCTTTCCCGAGCCAAATCAACCAGCTCCGACTGGGGGACCCTGAGGCGTTCCCAGGCCAGGTTGGAGATATAATCTCTCCACCTAGTCCTGGGTCTTCCCCGAGGCCTCCTCCCAGCTGCCTGGAACACCTCCCTAGGGAGGCGCCCATGAGGCATCCTTACCAGATGCCCGAACCACCTCAACTGGCTCCTTTCGACGCGAAGGAGCAGTGGCTCTACTCCGAGCTCCTCTCGGATGACTGAGCTTCTCACCCTATCTCTAAGGGAGACGCCAGCCACCCTCCTGAGAAAACCCATCGCGGCCGCTTGTACCCTGGATCTCGTTCTTTCGGTCATGACCCAGCCTTCATGACCATAGGTAAGGGTAGGAACGAAAATTGCCCGGTATATCGAGAGCTTTGCCTTCTGGCTCAGCTCCCTTTTTGTCACAACGGTGTAATAAACGGAATGTAATACCGCACCAGCTGCTCCGATTCTCCGACCAATCTTACGCTCCATGGTCCCCTCACTCGCGAACAAGACCCCAAGGTACTTAAACTCCTTCACTTGGGGTAAGGACTCACTCCCTACCTGAAGAAAGCATTCCATCGGTTTCCTGCTGAGAACCATGACCTCAGATTTAGAGGTGCTGATCCTCATCCCAGCCGCTTCACACTTGGCTGCAAACTGATCCAGTGAGTGCTGAAGGTCACAGACCGATGACGCCATCAGGACCACATCATCTGCAAAAAGCAACAATGAGATCCCAAGCCCACCGAACTGCAACCCTTCCCCACCCCCGACTACGTCTCGATATCCTGTCCATAAATATTACAAACAGGATTGGTGACAAAGTGCAGCCCTGGCGGAGGCCAACCCTCACCTGGAACGAGTCTGACTTACTGCTGAGAACCCGGACACAGCTCTCGCTTTGGTCATACAGAGATTGGATGGTCCTGAGAAGGGACCCCCTCACCCCATACTCCCGCAGCACCTCCCACAATTTCTCCCGGGGAACCCGGTCATACGCCTTCTCCAGATCCACAAAACACATGTAGACTGGTTGGGCATACTCCCAGGCCCCCTCCAAGATCCTTGCGAGAGTAAAGATCTGATCCATTGTTCCACGGCCAGTACGGAATCCGCATTGTTCCTCTTCAATCCGAGGTTCGACTATCGGCCGAATCCTCCTTTCCAGCACCTTGGAGTAGACTTTACTAGGGAGGCTGAGAAGTGTGATACCCCACACACCCTCTGGTCTGCCACTCCTTAGGCACCGTCCCAGACTTCCACGCAATGATAAAGAGACGTGTCAACCAAGACTTAACCCTCCACATCCAGAGCTTTCAGCATTTCTGGACGGATCTCATCAATCCCCGGGGCTTTTCCGCTGTGGAGTTGTTTGACTACCTCAGTGACTTCCACCAGGGAAATTGACGACAATCCCCCATCACCCTCCAGCTCTGCCTCTTCCACAGAGACACCCTCTGTCAGCTGGATTTAAGAGTTCCTCAAAGTGCTCCCTCCACCGCTCTATTACCTCCCCAGTTGAGGTCAACAACGTCCCATCCTTACTGTATACAGCTTGGATGATTCCTCGCTTCCCCCTCCAGAGGTGGCAAACGGTTTTCCAGAAGCACCTTGGGGCCAACCAAAAGTCCTTCTCCATGTCTTCGTCACGGCAGAGGCTGCAACCCTTCGGGCCTGTCGGTACCTTGCAACTGCCTCCAGACTCCTTCTTCAGTCGGACGGCTTCCCTGACCACCGGTGTCCACCAGGGTGTTCGTGGGTTACCGCCCCTTGAGGCACCTAAGACCCTAAGACCACAGCTTGCCGCTGCAGCTTCAGCAATGGAAACTTTGAACATTGTCCACTCAGGTTCAATGCCCCCAGCCTCCACAGGGAGGCTCCATCATCACCCACGTGTGCGTTGAAGTCCCCCAGCAGAACTATGGAGTCCCCTATTGGAGACCCATACAGGACTCCATTCAAGTTCTCCAAGAAGGCCGAATACTCCGAACTCCTGTTTGGTGCATATGCACAAACAACAGTCAGAGTTTCCCCCATCACCTTAGGCGACCCTCTCGTCCACCGGGGTAAACTCCAACGCAGCGGCGCCAGCCGGGGGCTTGTGAGTATCCCCACACCCCCCCGGCGCCTCACATCCTGGGCAACTTCAGAGTAGGACAGAGTCCAACCCCTATCCAGGAGTATGGTTCCAGAACCGAGACTGTGCGTAGAGGTAAGCACCACCAGATCTGGTAACTGGTAGCGCTCCACCTCCCGCACAAGTTCCGGCTCCTTCCCCCACAGAGAGGTGACATTCCACATCCCCAGAGCCAGCCTCTGCCGTCCGGGTCTGGTCTGTCGAAGCCCCTGACCTTCGCTGCCACCCATGTGACAGCACACCCGACCCCAGCGGTTCCTCCCACAGGTGGTGGACCCATGGGATCTATTTTATAGGCACTGAATATCTGTTCAAAAAATTTTCTATGTAAAATGTACTATTAAAGAGTGCTAAAATATGTGCTTAAAGTGGTTAGAAAATTCAGAATTAGACTCAATGAAAAACCGGAATTGGCCTAGAAAGTTGTAATCGGTGCATCTTTAATATTTATTCAAAGTTATAGCGCTCCCTAATGACAACAGGAAGTAGACCTAAAAGTCAAGGTGCTATACTTTAACAAACTCCTCCTAGAGATTTCATCCACTTAACTTCAAATTTGTGTTGTGCCATCTCAAGACCTTAACAGTTAAAAGTTATTAAAACTTGAGTTTTTGTCCAACGGAGTGGGTGTGGTGGCCATTTTGGGCATTTACTTTTTGTAACTTTAGTATACATTGTCATATCATAAGGGTCCAGGCCTGAGGACATCTATAGGCAAAAAATGTGTGGGCTAAATGTGATGCTTAGCTGCCCCCTATACTCAAGCCATTTCATTGGTCATGGTTTCTCCCGCCCCCTATGCTTAAGCCATGCCCCTTTCATAATTTATGACCTTTTTGATATACACTATTGTGTGAGGTATCATTGATACTTTTTCACTGGTAACAGTTGTCAGTGTCTGAGTGCTGCGCAAATACACAGCCGCGAGGACGGGCCCTCGCACCTCCTTTGAGCAGCGTTATTATTTTTGTTGTGGGTATATTTGTTTCTCAGTGGATCCCTAGCCTGCCATGCTTGCACTGCTGCACTCACTTTTCCAGATGAAAGCCGCTGTGCTGGTCCTGGTGCTGACTCTTCCACATACCTAGTTAAAGTACCAGTGCCACACATTCACACTGCCTCTCACTTTGCTTCCATTCACTCTGCTATCTGCTGTCAGCTGAATCTGTACTGACACTGCAC
Organism: Percina caprodes; assembly: GCA_013375575.1. Taxonomy (NCBI): domain Eukaryota; kingdom Metazoa; phylum Chordata; class Actinopteri; order Perciformes; family Percidae; genus Percina; species Percina caprodes. The sequence continues at coordinate 98,069 of JABXJD010000695.1, read as the reverse complement.
ACCGACTACAGACATCAGTGTTTGAGGAAAAGGTAGGAAGAGGACGAAAGACACAAAGCGCTTTCTTGCAAAAACAAACACCTCTAAATTTCTGTTTTTGGCATTTACTCAGTCATAGACATGTAACCATTTTGAAATTGCTCATCTTCTTACGGCAAATGCATATCAACATGTATTCAGAGAAAGGCAAAGCATATATATGTGTGTGTGTGTATATACAGTTGTGGTCAAAAGTGTACATACACTTGTAGAAAATCACAATGTTATGGCTGTCTTGAGTCTTCAATAAGTTCTACAACTCTTATTTTTCTGTGATAGAGTGATCGGAACACATACATGTTTGTCACAAAAAACAGTCATAAAGTTTGGTTCTTTCATAAATTTATTATGGGTCTGCTGAATATGTCACCATATCTGCTGGGTATATAATATATATATATAGCAACAAAATATATAATTATATATGTATGTGTGTGTCAATCAAATTAGCTTCATGTCATGGCCTCTTCACTTCTTCTAAGTGATTCTGATTGACTACAGCTGTTGACTTCTCATAGCCCATTTAATATAGGGCTATTTGATGTGTGATTAGACTCAGCTACAAAAGCTACAATGGGAAAGTCAAAGGAACTCAGTGTGGATCTGAATAATATATATATATGTTGACTTGAACAAGTCAGGGTATATATATATATATATATATGCAGTGTAGGTATAATATAATGTGCAGACACTTATACGCAAGTATAAAGTGCATGGAACAGTTGTGTCACTGCCACGATCAGGAAGAAAACGCAAGCTATCACATGCTGCCGAGAGGAGATTGGTCAGGATGGTCAAGAGTCAACCAAGAATCACCAAGAAGCAGGTCTGCAAGGATTTGGAAGCTGATGGAACACAGGTGTCAGTCTCCACAGTCAAGCGTGTTTATATATCGCCATGGATGAGATGTATATATAGAAAGAAGCCCTTGCTCCAGAAAAGGCACCTTAAGACTCGGCTGAAGTTTGCTGCTGATCACATGGACAAAGATAAAACCTTCTGGAGGAAAGTTCTCTGGTCAGATGAAACAAAAATTGAGCTGTTTGGCCACAGCACCCAGCAATATGTTTGGAGGAGAAAAGGTGAGGCCTTTAATCCCAGGAACACCATGCCTACTGTCAAGCATGGTGGTGGTAGTATTATGCTCTGGGGATGTTTTGCTGCCAGTGGAACTGGTTCTTTGCAGAAAGTAAATGGGATAATGAAGAAGGAGGATTACCTCCAAATTCTGCAGGAAAACTTAAAACCATCAGCCCGAAGGTTGGGTCTTGGCGCAGTTGGGTGTTCCAACAAGACAATGACCCAAAACACACATCAAAAGTGGTAAAGGAATGGCTAAACCAGGCTAGAATTAAGGTTTTAGAATGGCCTTCCCAAAGTCCTGACTTAAACCCCATTGAGAACATGTGGACAGTGCTAAAGAAACAGGTTCATGCAAGAAAACCATCAAATTTAGCTGAACTGCACCAATTCTGTCAAGAAGAGTGGTCAAACATTCGACCTGAAGCTTGCCAGGACCTTGTGATGATGGCTATTTTAAAAAGGCCAAGGGTTATCAAATGCTAATGTTCCTGAACAGGTAACTGGCCTTTAATAATAAAATCTGCTGCCCTATAATTTAACATAGAACCAATTTTATGACTGTTTTTAAATAAAACATTTATGTGTTCCAATCACTATTATCACAAAAAAATTGGTGTTGTTGGACTTATTAAAGAAAAATAAAGCCAAACATTTTGATTTAGTCTAACATGTGTATGTACACTTTTGACACCACTGTATATATATATATATATATATATATATATATATATATATATATATATATATATATATATGTATATATATGTATATATACTGTATACAAACACACAAGGTGTATAGCACATTTCAACAAGAGTGCAATTCACATTTCAACAAGCAGCATTTCAACAAGAGTGCAATTCAAAGTGCTTTACATGAAAAGATTAACATGTTACAGTGCAGAAAAATAAATTAAACATTAAAGAGCAGTTAAAACAGTCAAAATAAAATACCAAATAAAAGTTTCATTGCTGTATAAGAAATTAAACATTAAAGAGCAGTTAAAAACAGTTAAACATATCAAAGCAGATAATTTCTTTGAATCTTTTATTGGCTATAGCATCCATAATAAGGAACATAGCAAATATTCCATTACCCACCTCCCCCTGAAATATTAATCCTGTATCTTAAATGGGGCTTTAGCAATAAAATATGTCAGTGAGGTGTCTGATTTATTGGGATTTTCTCCAGAAACTGAGATTTTCTCCTTTTCTCTTTGTAATCACAGCACTACTGTAACTTGTCATCACTTTCAGAGGTTAAAGCAGCTAGACAATTAAAGAAACTGTAAAAAACGGCAGTCTCAAATAAAAGAAATACAGGAAAGATATTTGTGTAAAAGTGCAGCTGTGAGCAGAAAGTTGATAGTCTACTTTGTGTTTCTACAGGGCAGGAATTGTAAGAGGGAACAGGGAGAGAGATTAAGCCTGAGATGAATGTGGTGGCAATACAAATGCGGTGGGAGACAGAAATAAAAGAAAAATATATTGTTGAGAAAAGAGATGTCAAGGTGAACAGTTCACCTCTGTGCACACTGCATGTAGCCTGAAAATAAACATTTACTACAACACCAAAGGAAGACAAAGGTGACAGTAAAATGAAAATCACTGATACAAACTCAGAATAGAGTACTTGTGAAATTAATGTCCCAGCTTTTCAGACTTAATATTTCAGGGTAGATTAATCATTTGGCTTATCAAGATGGATACAATATTTTGAAATTGAGTACTTGACATGCTACCTACTGGAATCTAAGAGGCAAAAAGGAAGAATGAGAAAGAAAAGAGGCACTGGCCGTGTGTAGAGCGCTACATCACTCTGCCAGTCATTTAACATTTGACTGTGGCAATTTTAGCCTCCATTTGCATTGATTGATTTTCTCCACTGAAGTTGGGAGCTGTCATGGGATTAAATTTAGCTGCCATTACATGGGCCCCCAGTGTTATTGCTCTTCCATTATCCCATTGCTTTGTTGCGCGTGCACAGGTGTGTGTGTGTGTGTGTGTGTGTGTGTGTGTGTGTGTGTGTGTGTGTGTGTGGCCATGAAGAAAACCCATATACAGTATTTGGTACTGGACCAAGTCTCAGGCGATCAAAGTGCCTTTGATCAAATAATGCCCTCAGATCACCCACTTAAGCTCTCAAGTGTGCGCTGTAGGCCCAAATCACGCACAAACGCGCTCACACAGGCACGCAAAAACACTCTTATGCATATAGTTGTGCATGCTATGCTGTTTTTTTTTTCTATTGAACTATGTCTTCATCAGACATGTACACATGCACACACGACCATTTGTGCTCATAGCTATGCATACGTCCATAGCTTCAAACACCAATTATTTGACATTTCCTTCAGAGCTTCAATGTTCATGACACGATCTCTTTCCCCATGTGGGCTTTGCAGCCTCAGAAGTGAGAACCAACTTTGCTTGCTTCACACACTCCAACTTCTGTCCCTCTGCTCCCTCTCTCATTATCGGCTCCCCCCTTGGACTGCCTGAGGTCTTTTTGACTCTATATTAGTGTGTATGTACAGAATGTGAACGTGCAAGACTGAATTGTGTGTGTATCTGTGCATATACAGTATGCAAGCTAGCCACAATGTCTGTACAGTATGCACGGAAGTGTGTGATGTGTGACTATGGGCAATCGTCTTTTCATGCTGTCAGAAGAAAATCTTCTGCTGCATTGCTTAATGAGAGCAAATTAAGATTTAAGAAGAAGTTTTACTTAGATAGTTGGTAACGTGCTTGATAATAAAGACCTTGCGCTGTATGAATATCACTGCCTGATCTGTGTGCTCAAGTAAATGATTGTGCATCATGACTTTGCTTCTGGTAATGCAGGTGAGTATATCGATGTGTCTTATCTCTTGGATTTTGGTCTCGTGGATTGTAGCTGGACACAGGAGACTTAAGATGCTACTTTAATTTATGGAACAGTACAAGTTTTGAAACTGATACGGTCAAAGTTTTATCACAAACTGATCAAGGTCTCAAAATTCTTTTGTTAACCGAACCCGTGCAAAGTTCTGATGTTTCAAAGCTTCAGTTAGGTACTGAAACACTCTAGACAGTAGACTGTAGTAGACAATTCTCACAAAAGAATAGAATGACAGCTAACCGGCCAGAACACAGAAACATGTGTGCACTTCTGAAGAATGCCATGTTAATGCCGATGATGAAAAAAGTAACAATAGCTTAGCATGTCTTGCCCCTGATGTGTTAATTGTCCATTTGAACATTTTATTAAAATGTCAACTTGCCTCTGGGGAGTGACAGTGTGACAAAACAGACGCTGAAAGAAGAATGATCCCTCCGCTGACCTTTATTATTCTCATTTTTCCTCTCAAAACCTCCTTCCACCTGTGTCTAATGAGCTGGCAAAAAAAGGACAGACGTACGCTTAAAGATTGGAAACCACTGGTAAACTCCATTGATATGCTGCCTCGACCTTTGAACAAGTGTGAGCGTACTTGATATAAACTGAAAGCGAGTACACGTTCTCTACGTTAGTGCCATGTTTGTGTTCCTTTGTGATCGATCTCCAGATATCAAAATGTATAGTTTTTACATGTCATACTTCCACAGGGAATCCAGGACATGCTACAGAACAGAGACTTGATCTTAGGCCTTTACGTTGAAAGACAGTCACCCCTACCCTGCTGTGATTATGGTGATCTTTCAGGAACGTGAGAATAAAAAAGAAATGTCTTTTATGTCTGTGCTGCTGGCGCTAGTGTCTTATTAATGCAGAAGAGGTGTCCCTATTAAATGTGAGACCCTATTGATCCTACTACACCTTCTGGCTGGAGATGAATGAGGTTTACATATTATCACAGCCCCGAAATGGGCCCTCACATGTCTGTGACATTTCCACCACAGACAGCTGTCTAATTTCCAGAGTGACACACCCCATCCCCCGCTCTTTTATTTTCAACCACTTACACTCTTTTTTTCCTCCCACTTACTCGGCTCCTGCCTCATCCCACCCTTACCCTTTACTGAGTTTCCGCTCTCGGCTACTTCATGTTATCAGTCCGTCCTGCCTCTTGCCGCCTGAATTTTCATCTTTCCTTCATTCATTCACTTTTTTCAGCCCATCTAGTCTTACATTTACAACTCACTTAATAGTTATCTGTCTATTTGTGTCTATTATAACTGTCTCTCTGTTTCTGCCTCCTCATTGACCAGCTCACTCTTTCTCATCTGTTAAACCTTTCCTCTTACCTTTATCTGTGCTTGCTCTCAGCTCTGACACCTGCCTCTCATTTGGGTCTATGTTATTTATCTCTTTCAGTTCCTTCTCATACTCTCGCTTAGTATTTTACTCAGCAGCTCTGCTTTGTTTGGCACCCAGCAGACAAGGCTGCTGACAAAGGTGAGCGAGAGCATATTTAAAATGTCACTGGCAAAGTGACAAAAGGTCATATGGAAAGTAAGAGACTCCCAGCACAGTTTGGACTGACTGCTAAACAGGCATTCTTGCCTGTTTTGTGTGTGTATTGAGGGTTTACAGACACACATGCATATGCATGTGAATGTCTGCATATGCCCGTAGGTGTGTGTCTTTTTGTATTTCTATATGAGAGAGAAAAATACAATAAAAGGTATACATGCCCAGTGTTGTGTGTGTATGTTTGTGTGTGGTTACATGTTAGGCATATAGGATGTGTTGCCATATTTATGCTGCTGGCATTCTTGATACCTGAATGCTTCTCCCTGCCTGAGGTGATGCCTTGAGCAGCCTACATTCTGATGAGTCTGCTTCTAAAAAAAGTTGCTTGCCGACAGATACATTGCTGCACAGAGAGTGACTGCACATTGACCTAAAGGTTGCTGGTTTAAATCTAGAGGTAGTGGTTCAAAATCTGTTAAGCCTGCCAGTAAGATGTCAGCCAGGTCTTTGTCATTGATGCTAGGATCCCTGAAAAACCTTGCACACAAGTCAGAATACAGGAGGAGGTAGTTTAGCATTTGACCACAAAACGTCTAAATACGCTTACCCTGGATGATCCACAGTCATCAGTATCATTGGAACTCCTTTCTAAAGACGTCACAGTCCCTATGAAATATGTTGACAGCCTTTTCTGCGGATTACCGGGACATTGTGGTGTTCATGGTCTACTTTATAGGTGCATTTTTGGTGTTACCTATTTGATTAATGGCATGGGTTTTGTGCTATTCTCATTTTTTTATTGTACAGAAGCCACTGAGGAAATGTTGTATTCAGTGTGTCTGTATGTAAAAATAGTATTGCTAGGTTTAACATTTTGACTGAGCAATGAGTCTGCAGTAATATTTGTAACTTCGCACCTGGACTCAGCATGACACGTTTTGTTAATGAATATGATATTATGGCTAATATCATGATTTTATGCTCTGCTTTCATGAACATGATTCAGGGCTATGGACAACATTCAAGGTTCATATTTACACAGGTGTTAAATGTCATCCGTAACCTCCAATTTCAAAATGTCTGTGAAACCTGCCATTTTCTGATATCAAATAAATTGAATTCCTTTGAGTGTTAAACAGCAACAAATGTATCTTCACTGTGTGTGAGCGGAAACGTACACCTTTGGACACTTGTAAGCAATTCCCTACCTTATGTTTTGCCAGTCAACATTGTTATTTTCTAATGAATTGCATACTGTAAGTTTATAGAGCGGTCTTGTTGCACCCGTAGTGCTAATTAAAAGCAACACATAGGTGTTAATTATAATAAGAACTGCTGAGTGTTGGTAACGGGTAACTAAACTTGAAAATCTGTGTGAGGGGAGTGTGCTTTCAGATGGGATGAAAAAAGAGGCCATGTCTGTTCTTTTACATTTTTACATATTTGGGTAGCTCCCACTTCTGGCTATATTGAATTTTAAGTCATCACTTTTGGTTTTGGAGACCTGGAGAACAAAAGTGTGTGTGTGTGTGCGAAAAGGCAGGTTCAAAGTTCAGCAGACAGACAGATGTTATATATATATATATATATCAGTTTCCATTTAAAGTAGAGTGCAGTTTTTCTCTTCTTTTTTTCTTGCTTGTTTTACCTTGGAAGACAACTTTGATGCTTTCTAGCAGAGAGCTACCTTATGGAGTGACTCATTTCACAATGCTCTTGTTTTTTTTCAAATCAATTTGATATAGCACTTAAAGTTGTCATTTGGAGTGTGTTTTCCCCCACCAGCACTTAATGTTCTGTATGGGTCTCATTTGCAGTTTGAGGCTCAGACTCTCCTCATTCTCTTGGTGCATATTTAACCATCCGTCTACCTTCTACTCTGTCTGCCCTCCTGCCTGTCTGCTTGAACCTGCAGGCCTACCCCCTCTCTGTTTCTCAAAAATATTTTCCCCCATTAAATCTCCTAGCTATGCACTAAATGCCACTGCCAGTTTGTGAAGATTCACCCCCCCCTTCTCAATCCTCATTCATGTTTTCTAACCTGAAATTCTATATCATACCTGTTTTCTTTTTCAACATGCCATTTTAGATAGATAGATAGATAGATAGATAGATAGATAGATAGATAGATAGATAGATAGATAGATAGATAGATAGATAGATAGATAGATAGATAGATAGATAGATGACATGGATGGATGGACATAGGAGACTATAGACATGTATGGGCAGAGATGGAAAAGAGAGGAATGTCAGCAGTGTGTCAGCGGTTTTGATGAGTTGATGGCAGAGCTGACACAGCATTGGGAATAAGAGGCGAGCCCTCTGCTTATCCCTTCTAGCCCTTCTTTCTTGCCCTCTTTTCATCCATCCATCTACACTATCCATCTAACCCCTGTCAAACTGAGGTTCTCTTGCCAAGGGCAGAGAGGGAGGAATGGCATGGAAAAGGAGAGTTAGGGCAATTTTCAAACTTCCACCGTAACCCGAGACTCTGACTTTTTGTCTCTCTGTCTCCACCAGCCCAGTCTCATGCCAGGTCATGAAATTGCCACGTGATTTAATCTATTGAGGCATTTCATTTCCCCATTGTTGCGTCCCCCAGAGGCCGCGGATCATGTCCCGGCGCGAGTTGTTGTCACTGTCCCGCGTGTGGCGTTTAATCTCCCCATTGTTACGTCCCCCAAAGCAGCCCAGTGTACTGGCAGTTGGTGAAATGGTCACATTTGAATATCATGACATGTACACATAATAAACGTGAAAATCATGACATGTACAGTACACAAAATAATAAATCAAACTTACGTGACCATTTCACAAACTGATGTGAGACCGGGTTGGTCTACACACACACACACACACACACACACACACACACACACACACACACACACACTCCAAATTGTCGTCAAAATCATGCGAGAAAAGGCTGAAACTTTCTCCCTCAGCATGATACCAATTGATTAGTTTTCTGACTTGGGTGGTAACTACTTCTCTGGATGTGTTTTGAATGTGAACTGTAGCCTATGTATACACTTAGCTAATGTCTGTTATTTCTAGTAACCAAAACTTCAGAGCTTCTTTAAATGCAATACATCTAGGGTGGTGCAGTGACTGACAAGATGACAGGCTATTAGGCTAATTTTTATTCTTCATGTGATAAGGTTGTATTAAATGTATTTCACCACAGACAGACACCGTTAACGCATCACTGCTTGCTGAAGGGATTCAGTTTATATTTGACTTCCACACATTACTGGTGATTTCTCAACATTTTGCCTTTGCTTCATGGTAATTACTAGGATATATGCAAACATTCACAGGAGCTGGATTCAGTTTAGACAATAACGGGTAGCTAACTTTAAAAGTTAATCACATTTATTTTCTTAACCCTAGATGACACAACAGGGAAAACAGTCAGAGGAAAGAAAGTATGCATGGTAGTAGTAGTAGTATTGGTTTGGTATGGAAGTGCTCTTCTTCCTAAATCATGGTTTTATCTCAAAATGATGATGTCCTTTGATTTTGGTTCATACTTCATCTCTGCATTCAAATAATTTGCGCCACAGTGGCAGTAGGTCAAAAAAGTTAACTTTAGGCCCTAATGAGGACTGTTTACATTATTTTCATGAGCTTTTTGCTGGAATTGGTCTGAAAGGAAGAATGTATTAAAAATGCCTAGTGAAAAGGTGTTGTTTCCTTAATTGGTCCCTAAGAAGAGGAAGTTTCTCCTCCAGTTTTATTGGTTGACCCACTGGTTGTGAGTTTCAGTCTGGCTGCTCAGTGACTGTAACAGTGTGGAGTTCTTGCTCTTTGACACTCTGGTACAGAACAGTAGTGCTGTTGCATATGGAGATGCTGGCTTCAGCATTTTTCTGACTGGTAGACCAGGTCAGATTGAAGAAGACCTTGCTGTCCTTCTTACTCCCGGGCATGTTTCCCTCAGTGGGCAAGCCCTGGTTATCCTTTTTTAACCCTGCTATTAACATACATTAACCTTAAAATGAGCACAAAGAAAGAGAGATGAATAGAGCTCAAATCTAATCGATGAGAAGCAGTGATCAGTGTAAGATCAGAGCTGATGCACAGGATGCATCACTGCTAAATGCTTGAATGTTGTGATGCCAGAATTGAAAACAACATCAAGATAAACAAAGCGGTCAGTTTAATTAGAGTGGTCCATTCAGGTCGCCAATGTTTCAAATTGACTTCAAAACAATGTCTTTATTAGGTTAAAATCAGATGGTTTATGCATGGGCATGTGTGAAGTCTGTTTGAAAGTGTGCATTAATTTGGAGATATTTGTGTGTGTACTGGCTCTATGCGCTACATGTGTCATCATGTCTATCAGAAAACTCAGATTGGACAGATAGTCTAGCAAGCTGACTGGAGTTATCCTGCAGAGATCGGAGGAGTAGTTAACCACTGTACTCATAAATTGAGTATAAAATGCCAACACAAAGAAAGCGAAAGTTGAGGGACATCTGGCCAAAATGAGCAACTGAACAGGCTTGGATCAACAAATGTTGTAGTAAGAAGAGGTTTTTGTGTTTATTGATCAGCTGCATGTAATCACAGGTTCTATGGTAACCAGGTTACTGCAATGCACATAAACACCTTTGGTGATTTCCTGCCTTACGGTTGTGTATCTCATTAATGGGTGAAGATGCTAGATACTAGGGATGAGCGAGTACAGCATTATCTGTATCTGTATCTGTTTACCACATGAATTATCTGTATCTGTACTCGGACTGGGCGAGGCCTAACCCGGAAGTGGACAGGATTTAACCCGGAAGTAGGTTGGGTTGTCTTGAAATGGGCGGGGCTTTTACCGGTATGTTATTTTAAGCATGCAAATGATATGGGTTGATCAGAAATTGTTATATTTATTACTGATTAGAAAACTATTTACATGACACCATCAGCATTGAGCTTCAGATTAGTGGTGTTGTCATGGTAACAAACAAACTATTTAAGAGTACAAGTTTTGCAACACATGCGGTTGCAATTATGAAGTTAAATGTAATGAACAAGAGTTTTCATACTCAATAACTTTTAATTTTTTATGATCAGTGTGATTTTTTTGTTTGTTTTGTTTTTGGTTCTTTTTTTATTTCCACACCGGGTGTGTGTGTGTGTAAGAGAAAGACAGAGAGAGACAGAGAGAGAGAGAGAGAGAGAGAAGGGGGCGGGGGGTTCTGTGTTCTACGGATCAAATAGAATGAATAAAGTAGAGCCAGAGGACGGTTAAAAAAAAAAAAAAATCTGCGACAGGCAGAGAAGCAATCTATGTCTGAAACCCCACGTTTACCAGAAATCTACTGGTTACTAAGTAAGTACCACAAAACAAACCTGAAGCTGAAGAAACCCTAAACGTTAACAGAAAAGACCTGCGGACCGGAGTGACTGAGGGAGAGAGAGAGAGCTGTTCTCAGTGTTCTGTGTGTAATTGAGAGTGAGAGTGAGCAGAGCGGAGCAACACAAGAAATCTGCATGTATGTAGGGGAGGGGCGCTGTGACGACTAGCCTATCACAGAATGCAGACACAGTCGTCTACCCAATGAGGAGTTTTATTCAATCCGACCACAGATATTGACTGTATTACTTGTACTCGGCAAAAGGGCTTCAGCCGAGTATCCGGCTCATCTCTACTAGATACGGCTGTCTGTTTGGCTAGTCATACGCTACACCCTAAGAGATCTGCTAATGGGTCCATACTGCCATGCATGCTACACACACACACACACACACACACACACACACACACACACACACACACACACACACACACCAAATTGACATCAATTTGTTTTCTGACTTAGGAGGTTTAACTTTAAACTACTTCTCTGGATGTCTTTTGAATGTAAACTGTAGCCTATGAATACACTTTATTTCTGTGATTTAGACTTAGACTTCTCTTTATTAATCCTTTTGGGATGACTCCCGCGAGGAAATTGAAAGTTCCAGCAGCAGTTTTAGCAAGAAAAAATAAATAAAAAATAGATACAAATTTCTACTAATTTCTACTCTAACACACACGCACACACACAATTGAGTGAATTTCTGAACAAGTGAACAATGAACAAGTGAATTTTCCCATTGTGGGATGAATAAAATATTATTTAATCTAATCTAATACACACCACACACACACACACACTCACACGTTGACATACACTCTTTGACAACGTGAGATGCAGGCGGAAGGTGGGGTGCGTGCGTGCGTGCGGGCGGGCGGGCGGGCGGGCGGGCGGGCGGGCGTGCGTGTGTGTCGGGCGTGCGTGTGTGTCGGGTGCATGCACGCGGCATACTGTACTTCTGTCCCTGTGTGAGATCTTCAGCTGATGACCAGAAAGTAATTAAGCTTAGCAGCTGTTAATTAGCACATCACTATGGCAACACACTACCTACATGGCCGTTGTGCAGAAAGAGTCTTGACGAAATCACAATGGGGCAACTACATCAGAATGACTACTGAAACTTAGTCTGTATTATTTTTATGAATACACCGAATGCGTCGAGTTTAGGGGGGAAAGTCACAACAATTTTCTCCGAAAACAAAGAAACAAAAACTTGAGAATGTCAACACAAACCGAGATGCAAAATAGATTGGGTGCCAGAGACTGCATATAGTGTGAAATGTTTGACCGAATCAGCACATTAACCTTGTTACACTGTGTATCTTGCTTTGGCATGGTCGGTGTTTGAACCAGGACCACAGAATATAAAAGGAACGCCTATGAAACCTTGCCTTTGACACTTGGAAATCTTTTGTAACCCCAACAGCATTTAATGGAACACCTTGACATTGAAAATTAAATTGGTTGTTTTTATCTAGAAAACACCTTTCAGACTGTAATTGGAGTTAAAAATTTGCTGTTTTTAAATCAATGTACATTGTTCTAGTCCTCTGTACAATAAATCAAGTGAGGTACTAAGGGAGTAACTAATGGGATGATAAACTACATTTCTGCAAATTATGTCAAAGCACTGGGATGTTTAGAAGATCAATTTGGGCATGACTACTCAAGACATATGGAATTACAGTAATTGATAGACAGAATAATGAATTGTGGTTGATGAATATCCTGATGTGTAATGTGATTAGATTAATAGTCATAGTTTGTGTTTGTAACATTTTGTCCTAAAATAAATCTCTCTTTTTTTTTCTGCATGCTCCCTGGTGGCAAACCCTCCACTGACATTTACAGGTAAGTCTCTTGTTGATTGTAGTGTGAATGTTGCCGCATGTGCGTGTATGTTCCTTCAATTGTTTCTGTTTCTTGGTATGCATTGTACTTTCTTAATGGTATCAAATGTGTTTTTATCAACAGACCAAACCCTAAACTGACTAAACGACATTTGACAATGACAAATATGTTTTTGCAATAGTGGCTTGATTATCCTTCAAAGAAAATTATAGTCAAAGTATTTTATCTTTACGGGCTAAATAAACAGATTACATCATTACCATTGCTTCTGACAAGTTGGAGTTAAACCCACATTGAATATGCTTTGGATGGCTTTAACTTGATTATCCTCTGATTTCGCCTCAAGCTACTATTTTTGTATCTGCTCAGTGGCACCATGCCAATAACATCTCCACTAACATACATTCTGCTGCCTGTGATAAAAGGGCTTCAGAAAAGAGGAGATTAAATACCTTATTATTATTTTTTTGGCTTTTTCTGCCTTTATTTGATAGGACAGCTAGGTGAGAAAGCGAAGAGAGAGGGGGAAGACATACAGGAAATTGTCACAAGTTGGGCCTCTGCGTCGAGGCATAAACCTATATGTATATGTGCGCCTGCTATACCCACTGAGCAAACCCAGCCACATAACTTATTACTCTTATATTAGAAGGCTAAGTGGCACATTCTTTTTTCAGTGTTGTGTACTTGTTCTTTTCTTTATAGCCTTGTGGGGGTGTATGGCAGCCAGTTCATTTTGAACAAGCTCTTTTCTCTCTTCTCTCAATTCTCCCTGTCTTTCCTTTCATGTGTATTTCTGTTTTCCCCTCTTTGTTTTCTTGCCTTCTTTTTATCATTAATTCCGGTTAATTTGTCACACTGTTGCTATGGTTGTATGCGTGCAACTTTGCTTGAGCTTGATGTGGGCATTGAACAGCTTAAAATGAATAGTCTTCTTTAGTAATTACGAGTTGTACATGCACAATGGACAAATTGGTACTAAATGCTATTTCAGAATATAGATGGGCTTTGTGTGTCTGCATATTCCTATTGTCTGAGCTTTGCTGGCTATCTCAGGTGTTACAAAGTGAATTTCAAGTTTCTTTGAAATTTGGCAGAAAGATAAAGCAGCTGGCCTTAAATAAACATTTTTTTGTAATGGCAGATGTGTGTGAGAGTGTTTATGCTTTTGTATTTGCTTGTCACATCTGTTCATGTGGAGATTGCATCATTTTGCACCCATCTCTGCCTACCTGTAAATGTGATTGGGCCAGTGTTGTCTGGCTGCACAGTTTGAGAGCATGTGTCAGTTGTATTTCCGCCCGCATGAATCCCTTGGCTTTAACTCAACTTCCTTTAGTTATTAATCAAATTCATTGCCTTGTCTCAACTTATGTCCACCATGTACCGTGAAACACCTTGAGCTTGTCGCGATCAAGCACTTCTTAATGCCATTATACATTTATGAACACCTTGTAGGGACGTTCCGGGCATCGGCTTGTCAGCAACTCATTACTGAAAACGCAGGCAAATGGAGCAGCTTGATGCCGGATCCTGTCACCCTCCCCACCCCTATCCCACTCTCCACTTTAATGAGCCACATTTGCAAGGTGTGAGACGCAAGGTTCCTAGTCCGTCCACATCAACATGACAGCCATTAGGAGACACCAACAGCTGGTGGAAGGTGGAATTAGGGAAGAAGAGGTGAGGGAATGACAGACTGAAGGAATGAAGGAGGGGGAAGAGAAGTGGCTGGAGAGAATTGTACAGTAGGTGCAAAACAGCCACAGAAAGAGAGATGAGTACAGCTGGTAATGGCCACCATGTTCCTTGGGCCACGCTCGTCCTTCATTAGATGCATCACCTTGCTGGAGTATGAAGGACGGAACAATGGAGCAAGAAAAAGTAAGAGACAGTGAGTGGAACAAGGTGGGAAAAGGCTAAACAGGCTCCAGAGGAGAAGGCACGCAAGTGATGCAAAAGACGGTTGGGGAAAAACCATGAATACATAATGCATAATGCAAATACAACTGCGCTAACAGTGACACCTGTTATCGTTGCAGCAGTCCTCTCATTAGTTCTGTCATTGGGAAGTCTGCTATCATTATCAAGTTACAGAGAGTTTAAAGAGTACGAAAGACCAAAAAAAGGGACACACAGAGAGAGAGAGAGAGAGAAAGTGAGACAGATAATCAGGGTAGGTGAGAAATATATCAGTTGGTAAGGAGAGTAACATGGAAAATATAAATTTATCACATTATGTATTAGCAGGGTATACTGTATATATACTGTACTGTACTCTAATGTGTCTTTGTGGTGGCTTTTGAACTTACAGAAGAGGAGCTTTTGCTGCATGAGAAAAGAGCAGTCAGATTTGCGCTGTAGTACAAACACCTCTGACTTGTAAACTTCTTTTTGCAGTGAATAAGAATGCCTGTTGTGTTATATTGCCAGTCAAGTCTTTATTTGTAGTCAGAATAAGCATGCCGCTTTTGATTATATGTTACTCAGGACTGCTTCAACAAGGGAAGCTGATTGCACCTGTCAGTATGGCTATAGTATTATGTTGCTGTCTAAAATTTAACAGCCTAAATCAAATTAGTCCATTAGGGTAACAGGGAAGGAAAACAATATATTCTTCAGTCACATAATACATATATATATATATATATATATATACATATATATATATATATATATATATATATATATATATATATATATATATATATATATATATATATATATATATATATATATATATATATATATATATATATATATATATATATATATATTTAACAATTGCCTACAAAGCCACACAATAAGCCACAGGGAGAAGCTTGGCATCTGTTGGTTAGGATTTTACTGAGATTTGACTGGTGAAATTGGTGAAAACTTTTAGAGGATTAGTTTTTTAACAACAGGAGCTGATCCATCGTCTAAATCACACCGCCGGAACGACAAACCACCAATAAGGAAGACATTATCTAAGTACCTTTACAACATCTGTGCGACTATAGGATGATGATCTAAACTTGATGTGTGAAGTGTATAGTTAAGAAATAGAATAGGAACAAAGCAGAAATACTGAGGAGATTTATATAGTGCTGTCAATGTGGTTAGAAGGAATATGATTAAATGGGGAGATGCTGCTGTAAGGTTATTCTTGAAAAAGATGAGATTGCAGCCTCTGTGGCAAAGTAGGGAGTGACTCTGCATTTATAACTGGACTGGGAAGGTCACATTCTTCTTTAGGGAGTCAAGAGGGAGACGAGACAAGACCAGAGCGATAACCTGCCGGTGCATTGAACACCCAGACAATGTGTCAGCATCCCTACCCTGGTGTGCTATCCATTCATATCATTGTATGCTACAATGCAGCATTCTGTCTTGACACTGAGTAGTTTTATTATTTGTTATTACTATATTTACATTTTTTGTAGTTGGGTACAGTATTACATCAGCCTGGTTGTCTATAAATGAACATTGGCTGGACGATCTATTGCCACCTCTCTACAGAGAATATTTTACACTGAAGAATAATGGAGGTGGATCAGTGATGGCAGGCCCATAAAACTTCCAGCTAACTATAACTTCATATCCAACACAACAGCACACTCTGGTCCAGAAGGCTCAATAAACCTAAAACATCAAATTTAAATGTATTATTGGTATCAAGGCATATGTTAGATCGTCTCAAATGGTGGGCCATGTTATATTGTCATTTTAAAATCCCCATTCATCATGTCTTGTGTTGTCTTTAACTGGGATTAAGTGCATGTGTTATGTTTTTAAGTTAAATGTTCTCTCCACCTTTTGATTGTAAGCAGGGTGTACAAAATTGATCTCTTCTTTGCCCTTTTATCAGTAAGATGTCTATTGAACCTTTCATTTAAATATGTATATAAATACTTCTGCTGTAAAAAAAAGGTCTACTTTAACCCCAGCTTCAATCCTGAGCAGCATTTTGAGAGGTATGAAGGTTATTGAACATTCAAAGTTCTTTGCCCAGTATTTCATTCTATCAATGTTTTGCACTGCAAAATAACTTGAAGTTTAACTTTCAGGGTGACATCAGAAGAACTGTAGATTGCCATGTAAGTCTAAACAAAGCACAGGGAGGGCTATTTTTTATGGTTTGCTTTCTTGTATTTCTTGGTCCCATTAGCTTTGTTGTACATCTATGCCCATTAGAGTGCTCATCTCGACAGTCTACATCCAGTATTGGTCAGCATGCAACTAATGGAGCTCTCCTGCTCTAGCTTTAGACGTTTATTGGTCGGACACCTGAGCCTCAAAATTCATTTTGAAAACGAATAACACAGCAATAGTGCAATCAGTGGTGCACTCATTCTGAGCTTTAAGTGCTTACTTTGCCATCCCACCCTCCGTGAAGAAATGTCTGCCTGAAACTGAATCCAGGAAAAAACAATCAAAGACAACATCCCCCGACGAGAAACAAATGATGAGCACACCGGGATGTGATGTAAATTGTGCCATACACATCACATACTACTTGAAAAAAACATTTTTACAAAACCACAAAAAATTGCATTCATACTTTTTAAAAACACAATGGTGCATTGCCGTTCAGCATATTGAAAACACAAATGACTCACCTGCTAGACAGATGACAGCACACATTATGAATAAACCTCAAACAGTAATATTGTCTGCTGTCAGAAATAGAGTGCTGTAATCTTGAAATCTTGAATTATTTTGTGATTTGTTTTTAATTAACACATTCATAATAAAATTGATAACCTTACATCTGCTTCTATTTTAGTTTGAGATGTTGTTGATGTTTGCAGAAGGTACATTAAAGTTGTCCTTATGGATAGGTGGAAAGAGGGGATAAGAAGTAGAGAGGAACAATTTCAGAGACCAGTGATATCAAAACATGAGTGATTCAACAGGTGGTAAAGACTTGAGCTGTGAGAGCCGGGGTGGTGACAGGCAATGGTGGAGGTTGCGTGGATGTAAGAGAAAGAAATTATTGAAAATGAGAAATAACAGTGAGAGAAGGGCAGAAGATACAACAGGAGAGTATGACAGGTGATAGACATAGAGAGAGAAGGTGGGCAGTGAGAGATGGTGCATGCGAGAGAATATGAAGGGAGCTCAGACAGACGGGGAAAAATAAAAAAAATTAAACAAGGGTGAGCTGGTGTGTGGTGTGAGAGATGGATAGTGGTTCTGTCTGTTGGTTTTCTAAGCCTGTATGAAGACCTCAGAGACGCAACAGATAAAAGCAAGTTTTCTTTGTCAGAGAAAGCTGTTAGATGGAAGTAAAAGCAAGTGTTGCTTCGATGGACTGCCTTCAGTTATGCGTATGCTGCGAGGTAAACAAAAAAGACGTCACCTTGCTTTACTTTTTGCAAAGATTCTTTCATACTCACCGGGTGAGATTGAATCGAGCTTGGTCTTTTACTCCCTCCATTCTGTTCATTTTGAAAGCTGAGGTCAGGTCACGGTAACATCATGCATTTGTCTCTTAAGAAAAATTTGAACAAAAAGAATTGTCACTGCCGCCAGCAGTGTTATTTTGTGATGCAGGTGTCATAACATTTATGCTTTTTAGACTTTCATTATGCTTCCAGTAGTCTCACATTATCAGACAAATCTTCACATCACTGTGGAGTAATGTCTGGCTTTACCACAGATGCATTATAGGATCGGAGGAAAAAAACTGGGTTGCTTTGGGTTGTGTCCATTTCTTTAAAAGAATCACAATCGTTTTGGGCAGCGCTAAGTTTCAGATGCAGCGACTGTGCCTCTGCCAAATAGAGTTGGGAAGGAACTTGTTTTGGTGGAACATTTGTGGCCCGCAAATAAAAAAACCTGTTATAGGGTTAGTGTTATAAAATGAACAGCTACCTCCTCTGTCAGCTCTAGCCACTGAAAAGAAATAAGAGGAGAAATCAGGCCAATTACAAAAGCTGGTCAGTCTGACGTCATGTTGCCTGAGCTCATTACTATTCACGTACTTGCCCAGTTGCACTGGATAAAGGATACTGTTAGCCAGGCTCTTATTGGCTGATAGCCAATCAATCAAGCAGCTAAGCTTGTTGAATATTAATGAGAACTGGCACAAATCGAGTCTTCCTGCAGGCGTTCTATACCACACTAGAATGGCTTGAAACAAGGTAACCAAGGCATTTTATCCACAAACAAATGTTACAGAGTCCATGGTAGAACTTAATACATTACCATAAAGTAATGAAATACGTGTGGCACCTTTAAAAGAAGTAAACTTTTCACACAACACAGTAACGTGATCTATTTAAGTTAGCTGGAAACATGGTTAAACGTAATTTGCTCTTACCTCTGTATCGCCCCAATAAGATAGCAAATGCTGTAAACATATTCTTTGTAAATCATTCACACAAAACGTGTTGGGCGGCCTTATTGCGCAATTCATATTTTTCACCAAAACATGCCAATTTCAGTGTGTAACAAAACATTGTCTAGCCTTGTTATGCTTTTATCAGTGAATCAAAATTGCCATGGAAATTGATGCTGTAATACTGTAAAATAACCCATGATCAGTTTTAGTGAATGGATGCTCTAGGTAGCAAATACACATAATTGCATGATACAACTACACAGTAAAGATCCCAGTTTTTTTATTTTATATTGGTCATTCTTGTTCATCGGCTCAGTCATATTGTTATCACTGCTGATTTCCTTTTGGAATATGTTTATTTAAACTTTGTGGTCTAATTCCAGGCTTGCTATTTTAATAAAATCTTGGCATGGACAGCAAACACAAATATAACAGCTTTAGGGTAAACAGACAGTCTGGATTTACTTTTTATTTCAGGAAAGGCTTATCTGTTACAACGCATGTTTGCCACTTGCTCTGTTTTTGTCCATGCACTGAATTTGGATCAGAAGTTTTGATAAATATTGTAATTTTTTAAAGCAAAGAGGTTGCAGTTGGCTTTCTGTTGCAGCAACAAAAAAATGACACTGTATTTACACATATCTGATTCTGGCTGAGATAAAAATGCATTGTGAGGTAGATCACCTCTGCCAATGGTCTCACAGAACTCATCACACTGTTTGCTGGCTGCGTTTGTGCAGTATAATATATTTTTCTTCTGGCTACATGAGATACACAGACACAGTTTCCTGAATGGTGATAACCAACCTTCAGTGTAAATATAGCAACCCTATCATCACGTCTGGGTTAGCCTCTGCTCCACTGTCTTCTGTAACTCAGTACAATCTCTCATTCAACATTTCCTTCATCAGTCTTTATAAAAAAAAATGAAATGTATTATTGGGTTTTATTTTCATTATTATTGTTTTCCATATTATAGTATTGTAGTTTGCATCCACTAAAGCAGTTGCTATAACACATTGAAACATGATTTTAACAAAGCTAAACAACAATTACTGTAACCTTTGTTTTGTCCATATCCAGTTTAGTCACTCCTCTCTGTCCTGCTGTTGTTAAATGTCTGGACTTGCTTAAGTCTCACCTCTTCTGTGATGTTAAGGCCAACAGTGGGTATTCATAATGCAAAATATCAACAACATGTGCATGTATGTGTGCACTTACATTTGTGACTTTCCTATTGGGTGACCCTCACATTAAATGTTCCACCTTGTTGAGAAAAAACCAGGATACTCAATTTTCTAAATGTCCAACAGTCTCTGATTCCAGGAAATGCATTTATCTGGCAGTTTGTGTAAGCGTAAAAACTGTGTTTTTATCCCCTTGAGAAGAAGGAGAGGAAGAGGAAGTCCGTCCCCTTCAGCTTATAGTTTTCTATTGTTATCAACACTGTCATCTCTCCTGTCCCATGCTGCTTTTGCTTCTGCTCTCACTGTGGTTGGCAATGCCAAGCAATCGCTGTGATAGATCACTGTTATTACCACATGTTCTCCATTACTGGAGAACAGCGGGACACACACAGCACACACACACACACACACACACACACACACATGCAAACACAGAGCCAAGACAAAAGTAATGTATAATAGTATACACACAGAAGTGTACACTTCACCTGCACCTGTTGGTACATGTACGTTTGTCTATATAAAGACCCACTAGGTTTTTGTTGTTCTTATTATAAATGCACACATTAGTGGTACAACAAACTTATGCTTTACTTTACTACGGGTAAAACACAAATGCAAACACACACTGACGGGATACCGACACACACTCATGCGAGTGTACATAAATAGCACTGTCAAGTATAAACTCACAAGAGGTATGTGTTACGCACATATGCAGCACATATCACCCACTGTGAGAGTCGACTGCAGGCTGTATGAGTACTTTCCATAGAGACAGGATGAACGAGAAGCAACCAAAAAATGAGAGCATTGGCAAGAAAGGCATAAGCCTGTTGTCAATACTGTACCCTTGTGAATTTTGATTGAGATGTGAGATTTCACTAAAGACTGCCTCTCGATTGATGTCTTATAGTGACAAAGGGAGTTAGCAGCTGTCTCGACAGAGCCTGTTAGCCCCCTGATCTGTAGTGCCAAGTTGTTGTTTAAAGCCATATTTGTCCAGTTCTTGTGTTTAAGTGTGTGTGCTGTCATTGGCAGGAAGTGATAATGTAGACAAACGTTTCTGGCCCCAGTGCTTGCCTTCTTTTAATTCTGCATAACTCACTTAATAAACATAAAAACTGAAGAAAGGCCTTTTTGCTCCTTGCTGAATTGAATGTTGAATTAAAAGCTTATTTTCCTCAGGGCAATACTATTAACATAATGCACAGCTAGGCCAAAGGAAGGTGGGGGAAAACACCACACCAATACATTAAGGTGCATATTATGGGGAAGACGTAGGCCTGCTGAGAAAAAAAATCAAATTGTATGCGCATAAGCACATCTTATCTTCTCCATTGTGTGATCCCAGCTTAATTGTTCAGAGTAGTCTAAATGCATACATCTACAAGTAGGGTTGAGTGCATCAAGAATGCCTGCAGGGTGAAGGAATGGGTTTATGAAACTGATTGAAGAGCAATACCGATACCAAATGTACTGTGCAGGAATTTTGAATTGAACTGAATTTGAATGTTTCTGAAGAACATTAACCTGTAAAAGTAAGAAAGGAATATTTATTTTAATAATAGTATTTATTATTTTTCTGTTTTCTTTTTTTTTTGCCACTTCACTGTGCTTCTTTTTTTTTTTTTTAAAGAAAAGCAGTCTGTGGGGTCAGACATCTGACTTCCTTCCTGTTCCTTATTTATCCTCCATAACAGGTAGAGTCATGAATGCTACCATTTGAGTAATGTGTGTGTGCTAACCTTTGTTAAACATTCTTATGACACTGCACACAGTAGATGTGTATTGTTACACTTTAAGAATAAAAGTCAGGGAGAAAGCTGAGCAATTTCAAATTGCTAAAGAAAACAGGCATATGGCTTACTAGATGGAGAATTTAGGCTCAGCATGAAAAATGTAAAAAAAATAAATAAATAAGTGTCTCTTTTCGAAGATGCTGCAGAACATGCCCGAGGGTTTGGCTTTAGTGAAGAGGATTGTGCTAAACCAGTTATGGCACCGAGGGAGAGGGGCAGACATTGTCACAAAATAAACACAACTGAATGTACTGTCTACAACCCACATGTTGACACAATAGCTGTCCTTATCTAACTTCTTATATTAACAATCAAAAACAACAATGTCCAAATTACAACATGAGTCACCTGTTTTGCTAGTGAGGAGAGATAAAAACACAAAAGGGATGAGGAGAAAGAGCTGAGTTTTGCTGTCAATAAAGAGTGGCAGATGGTGTGTGTGTGTGTGTGTGTGTGTGTGTGTGTGTGTGTGTGTGTGTGTGTGTGTGTGTGTGTGTGTGTGTGTGTGTGTGTGTGTGTGTGTGTGTGTGTGTGTGTGTGTGTGTGTGTGTGTGTGTGTGTGTGTGTGTGTGTGTGTGTTCCTGCTGCTGCAGACCATAGCCCGAGGGTTAGGTTTCTCTGAAAAGATACACGTGTTAACTGTTGAGCCAAAGGATAGAAACAGTCAAGAGGAGAAATTGCATAGGTGGTAGATTAAATCAAGCAACCTGATTGGTTGAGGGCACATTTGAGGTGAGCTGATGATTGACATTATGCCTTGTTTTATATGAGTGATTTAGATTAGACTAGCGATATGAGAACGTTTCAAAATAGACATACTGTATGAGCCAAGACAAGCTCAATGATTTGTTACAATTGCATTCCATTATATATTATATCTAAATGTGGAGGCAATGGTTGACCCCATTGGTAGATATGACACCCACTTTCATACAGTCATTATATTAACAGTCATTGGTTAATAAACGTAATATGCATGTTATAATGCTATTTATTTTTGTAGTTTATAAAATGTTGATTTACTGATGCTGCCAAAAATGAAAATTCCCTCTTATCGCAATATCATTAAAACATAATAATAACAGATAGGTTTGGAAACAGCCGCATTTACTGTATCTGATTTTCCCAATTTTCCCAAGCTTGTGTATAATTAAGAGCTTGTAAAATAGTCTTTGATTAATTAATATGATTTCTCATCTGACTACAACATTGCGATAAATAAACCCTACAAATATAGTACATGTACATGCAAATAAGTAATGGTACTTTTTGTCCCATGAATAAAATGAGTTGAAATTTTATTCAATGCAAAATTTAATAATTTAAAATTGCATCACAACTTTTAGAGAAGCGGCTGCATATTTGCTGTAACTGAATACACAATGACCTGTGACTATGTACCAGTGTTGTAGTAATTAATTCTGGTCTTGGTCTTGATAGTTTTGCCTGCCTTGGTCTTGGCCTTGATTCGGTCTCAACCCCACAAAGTTTTGGTCGTCTTGGTCTCGATAAACTCTGGTCTTGGTGATGGCTTGGTCTCCGTTTAGGTGGTCTGGACTACAACACTGCTATGTAATGCATATTCAGCTAAGCTGCCAGAGGCCATCGGGAGTATAAACCTCAAAAGGGACTAATTGTTCTTTGCTAAAGTACAATTTGATATTCTAGAAAAACAGATTTACCAAGAATTCTTCTCATGGCAGGCCAGTTTGACTAGGTAAAAACCGGTTTGACTAATAATAATAGTGGTTTTCCATTTAAGGTCTTCCAGTGTCAGTGCCTTGGTATGCCTTGTATGTGCTGGCTCTCTGGCATGGCTCACTGGAACACTGAAATTGTACAGTGCCATAGTTACACCTGTGCATTTTAAATAAATGAGATTTGACAAGTCCGATTTAGTGCACTATAGGTCAGCTCTATTTAGTTAGTGTCTATATTCGGATATTCATGTTGTAATATCTGTTGGAATATCTCTCCTTTCTGGTCACATGTTCCTTTGGACCACTTAGAACATGATGTTGGCAGTCGTGGTCATGGTATACAGAGGTTTCCCTTGCTAGAAAACCTATCTGAAGAAGAAGAACTTTTATTCCTCCCCTGTGCCCTTCCTTAAAAGAATACCTCAAGGTTCCATTTTACTCTTTTCTCCTATCCTACCTCAAACCCCTTTTGATCTTTTGTCCAATTAATTTTGTCCTTTCAGTCCCGGATACAATCCAAACTTTTTGGTCTAGTCTTCCAAGCTTTTTTTTTTTCCTGGCTGTGGAATAGTTTACTCATGTCTTTAATATTCTCTTCTCCCATTTCTCCTCTGATCTTTTTACATTATTATGTACGATATTGAGACTTCATGATAGTTCCTATTCTCTCTTCTCCTCCCTCTGTTTTTTTGCCTGCCCATGGTATTCTACATGGCACTTGGATTAATATTGTTTTAAAATGAAACCTATAAATAACTTGACTTGACTGTACAACTGTACTTATTCATGATATGAGTGTAGTGTTTTGGAGGGAACAGGTTACGTTATTAAAGTTATGAATATATATATTATTATGTATATTTATATAGTAATATTTTTCCTCTAGGTCACACCGGTGCACCTAATCACCTTGCATCTACTGCCTCTCCACTTTGCGTTACATGACCCATTTCTTCTGTAAAGCCATGCCTGCGTTGGCTTTCTCATCTACTCTCTCTCCTCTTTCTCTACGCACAACCCCGCCACACAGCGGCGCCGCTCCACACTTCTGACATATGTCCACAGTTTTAATTGTTATTAACACAGCTGTACATTGTTAAGCATGAGAGGAAAACCTGTATTTGTACCAGTGTCTCCGCTGGTAATTCTATCGCGGCCGCCACGCCGAAAAACACAGAAGAAGTTATTGAATGCAACTTACTTCAGTTCATAGAGTAATAGCGTGTGAGACTGAGCCTGCTGGACCTGGGCGAGAGATGTGACCCATGACCAGACTGTCATAGTTAATAAAAATGCAGCACAGTGACGATAGACATTTCATACACATGATGTGTGTAACTCTGCTGACCCGCCACTCGACCCGTGCTGGACACATTCATAATGAGTCAGCCGTCACTCTGTGAGTACGTCCATTGCACTCCCCCTCTCTCCCTAGCTCTTTTAATCAGTTATTGTTGAAATCAAGTGATGGAGCGTTCTCAGATACATTAAAAAAATATATATATATATATCCTACGCTATTTATTTCAGATAGCTAATTTTCATTTACATGTGTTGCAGCTGTATGTCTATACAACATACAACAACATGAGAAGAAGTTTGCGTAATATGGATGTGAAAGCAGTTATAAATAGACTATTTGACAATAAAATATGTTTTGGTTAAAATCAACAAATAATCCTGTTAATTAATCATGATCTCAATATTGATCAAAATAATCGTGATTATCATTTTGGCCATAATCCGTGCAGCCCTACATGCTGGTTATAATGCATTTCACTGTGAAATACTCAGCAAATTGAAAATGATTGGAGAGGGGAAAACACATTAAGAAGTGCAGAAAAGTATAGGCCAAAATGATTTCAAATGTCTTGAAATGGCATCCAAAGCCTGAACAACGTGGAAAAAAAAGTACCGTTTCGAACGGATTGAAGTATAGCCAAAATGGCAAAGGCTCAACTAGTGATCAGCTCCAGGAAAATCAGAAGCCCCCACAAAGTCCCATTGGTGGGGAAAAAAGACGTACTCAATAGGTTGAAATTTGCCAAAGGACGCACTGACCTGCCAAAGGAGAAATGGTGTAACATTCAGTGAACTGATGAGAGCAAAGTTGTTCTTTTTGGGTCTAGGGGCCGCAGACAGCTTGTCTGACAACCCCCATGCACTGAATTCAAGCCACAGTACACTGTGAAGACAGTAAAGCATGGCGCTGCAAAAATCATGTTAAGGGGAATGTTTCTCATACTGTGGTGTACTTTTTATCACATACCAGGGATCATGGATCAGTTTCAGGTCATCAGGTCATGTTGCCTTATGCTGAAGAGGAAATGCCGTTGAAACGGGTCTTTCAACATGACAATGACCCAAAACACACCAGTAAGTGAGCAAAGTCTTGGTTCTAGATGAACAAGGTTGATGTAATGGAGTGGCCAGCCCAATCCCCAGACCTCAATCCCATAGAAAACTTGTGGGGTGACATCAAAAATGCTGTTTCTGAGGCAAAACCCAGTAATGCAGAGGATATGTGAAATGTAGTTAAATCGTCCTGGGCTGGAATACCTGTTCACAGGTGCCAGAAGTTGGTCGACTCCGTGTAACATAGATGTGAAGCAGTTCTCAGAAATAATGGTTATGCAACTAAATGTGCAGTGTTCCCAATGCATTGATATTATGGAATTAAATGCAGAGCGAGAGAGGAAGGTTAGGTGCCAACAAGAGTCATGTGTCTCTGCCAGTAGAATTTAATGCATACTATTTTAGTTTATTGAACCTCATCTGCACATTAATGTCATTTAGTTTGTGTAACCTCTTGATGATACAATGACCATTACACTATTACACTACTACTATTACACTAACACAGCTGAAACCACAATCTTACACCTCTCATTTTGGCCTATACTTTTCTACACTTCTTAATGTGTTTTCCCCTCTCCAATCATTTTCAATTTGCTGAGTATTTCACAGTGAAATGCATTATAACCAGCATGTAGGGCTGCACGGATTATGGCCAAAATGATAATCACGATTAATTATCAGGGTTATTTGTTGATTTTAAACAAAACATATTTTATTGTCAAATAGTCTATTTATAACTGCTTTCACATCCATATTGTGCTACATTCTTCTTATGCTGAAGTTGTATGTTGTACATACATACAGCTGCAACACATGTAAATGAAAATCATCTGAAATAAATAGAATATATTTTTAAAAAATTTATCTCTGAGAAAGCTCCTGCACTTGTTTTAAACAATAACTGATTTAAAGAGCTAGAGAGAGAGGGGGAGTGCGATGGACATACTCACAGATTGATGGCTGACTCATTATGAATGGGTCCAACAGGCTCCGTCTCACACGCTGTTACTCTATGAACTGAAGTTAGTTGCATTCATTGACTTCTGTGTTTTTCACTGTGGCCGCCGGATAGCAGAGTTACCAGCGGAAACACTGGTACAAATACAGGTTTGCCTCTCATGCTTAAGGATATACAGCAGTGTTAATAACAATTAAAACTGTGGACAAATGTCAGAAGCGTGACACCGGCGCTGTCGCCGCTCTGTCTCTCTTGCTGGATAGCCCGTGTGAGTGCATGGTGGCGGGGCTGCGTGGAGAGTAAGAGGAGAAAGCCAAACACAGGCACGGCTTTACAGAAGAAATGGGTGATGTAACGTAAAATTAAATCATATCGATATAAACAACATTGCTTCGTTTGTGGAGAGGCAGCGGATGCGACCTAGAGGAAAAATATTATTACTCGCGCCCTAGAGCCCTGTGAGCTAACTAGCACCGACTAGCACTGGTCACTGCTGTTGTCTGAAAAACAACACAGACGGGACAAAATGTTTCATTTACTGGTAACTGGTAAACCTTGAGATCGCCGTATAACCGACTGCTATCTGTTGAATTTTCCTAACGTTACTCTGTCCTCTGTGACTGTCTCCATCTACAAACTAAGCTGCGCGGTGCAGGGAACAACTCTGACTGGCTCATGATCAGACAGTGGTTTATGGAGCGGTAGATGGGCTTTGCAAAATAACTCGGTGTTCTATGAAATGACGCATTTAAAAAAAACAAAAGCTCAATAATGCAAATTTAATCGTGGGAAGCCAAAATCGTGATTGTGATTAAAATTTGTTTAATTGTGCAGCCCTAATCTACAGTATGTTAAGCCCAAAACAGATTGTATTTACATATATTTAAAGAATACAGAAGTTTAATTAAACCATTTTGAGTCAGAAGACAATGCTTTGAAGATTGAGTTATTATGGTACATCACAGTTACAATAACACCCACTATTTCACTTTTACACTACCTAAAATAGCACAAACCTTTATGTAGTTATGCATTTTTAAACTGTCAATATGTTGTCAGTTTATCAGGTTATATATTCACTTTCTGAAAAATCAAAAACAATGTGGGGCAAAGCAAATGAGGCCAGCAATTGATTTCAAGCATTTTCCCTTTGTTCTTCCACAGTAAACTTGTCATGTGTTTGGTTGCTCCAAATTTCATGCAAAGATCAAACAATGAAAATAAATGAATAAACTTTTCTAGTAGCAAATCAACATTGCCACACTGTTATATTGCCCACATGGACTAAGGATTTTGCCAAAATTAGCCTCTGAAATTGATACTAGAATGAGAGTTAGAATGGATTCTGCCATAGAGTGCATTGTAAAACATTCATTCATCACTTTAGCATTGATTCATGTCTAGGTTTAATGGGAGTACAGTATCTGGACGTCAGACTGAGCCATCTATCTTTGAAGCCATTTTGAAGTATGCCAGAAAACAACAGAGGAAGTCCTGGAAGCAAGGCCAAAACCTACATCTGTTCTATTTAAACATTGAAGCTGTAAAGCAAAGCAAAGCATTTATCATAACATCCTAGGAATATTAGTCCATGTGTCAATCCTCAGTAATATTTGCACCGTAAAAAACAAACAAAATTTGAAATGTGACCTGGTACCTGATGTCCGGGGTGTTGAACCTTTTTTTTAGCTGACCGTCTAGGTTAAAACACTGTAGACTAACAGCCGTTTGAAAAATCATCTTACTCTAAACACAAATTGACAAATATAAAGGCCGTAGCTAACTGAGTTTATATAAAACAAGAAATTTGCTGAGGTGCAATGAGTTTTATCAGTGCAGAACATTTTATAATCAGTGTAGTGTATTTAGCAAAACCCAGCAGCAGTCAACATACTTGCAATGTAGCAGAAATTTCTTTTTGGGTATTATTCAGACATTTCTCATATCAGCCAATGTGGCCAAACAGCACGAAGCACATAATGTAATCGGAAAACTGCTGCCCTGTTTAAAAATACAATGCAACTGATCTCAGCTGGTATTCTGTCTATAATGGAGTGCAATGGAAATTTGTAAGTGACCCCAAACTTTTGACCAGAAAAAAAAAATATTTATATTTATAATTAGTGCTGTGAAACGATATTTAATAGCATTAATGTCATACTTACAGTGGTGTGAAAAAGTGTTTGCCCCCTTCCTCATTTCCTGTTCCTTTGCATGTTTGTCACACTTAAGTGTTTCGGAACATCAAACCAATTTAAACAATAGTCAAGGACAACACAAGTAAACACAAAATGCAATTTGTAAATGAAGGTGTTTATTATTAAAGGTGAAAAAAAATCCAAACCATCATGGCCCTGTGTGAAAAAGTGATTGCCCCCTAAACCTAATAACTGGTTGGGCCACCCTTAGCAGCAACAACTGCAACCAAGCGTTTGTGATAATGTGCAATGAGGCTTTTACAGCGTCCTGGAGGAATTTTGGCCAACTCATCTTTGCAGAATTGTCCTAATTCAGTTACATTAGAGGGTTTTCGAGCATGAACGGCCTTTTTAAGGTCATACCACAACATCTCAATAGGATTCAGGTCAGGACTTTGGCTAGGCCACTCCAAAGTCTTCATTTTGTTTTTCTTCAGCCATTCGGTGGTGGACTTGCTGGTGTGTTTAGGATCATTGTCCTGCTGCAGAACCCAAGTTCGTTTCAGCTTGAGTACACAAACAGATGGTCGGACATTCTCCTTCAGGATCTCTTGGTAGACAGCAGAATTCATAGTTCCTTTTATCACGGCAAGTCTTCCAGGTCCTGAAGCAGCAAAACAGCCCCGGACCATCACACTACCACCACCATATTTTACTGTTGGTATAATGTTCTTTTTATGAAATGCAGTGTTCCTTCTATGCCAGATATACTTGGACACACACCTTCCAAAGAGTTCCACTTTTGTCTCATCGGTCCACAGAATGTTGTCCCAAAAGTCTTGGGGATCATCAAGATGTGTTGTGGAGAAATTGAGACGAGCTTTGATGTTCTTTTTGCTCAGCAGTGGTTTTCTCCTTGGAACTCTGCCATGCAGGCCATTTTTGCCCAGTCTTTTCCTGATGGTGGAGGCATGAACGCTGACCTTAACTGAGGCAAGTGAGGCCTGCAGTTCTTTGGACGTTGTTGTGGGGTCTTTTGTGACCTCTTGGATGAGTCGTCGCTGCGCTCTTGGGGTAATTTTGGGCGGCCGGCCACTCCTGGGAAAGTTCACCACTGTTCCATGTCTTCGCCATTTGTGGATAATGGCTCTCACTGTGGTTCGCTGGATTCCCAAAGCTTTGGAAATGGCATTATAACCCTTTCCAGACTGATAGATCTCAATTACTTTCTTTCTCAATTGTTCCTGAATTTCTTTGGGTCTCGGCATGATGTGTAGCTTTTAAGGATCTTCTGGTGGACCTTACTGTGTCAAGCAGCTCCTATTTAAGTGATGCCTTGATTGTGAACAGGTGTGGCAATAATCAGGCCTGGGTGTGGCTAGAGAAATTGAACTCAGGTGTGGACAACCACAGTTATAGTATGTTTTAACAAGGGGGGCAATCACTTTTTCACACAGGGCCATGATGGTTTGGATTTTTTTTCACCTTTAATAATAAACACCTTCATTTACAAATTGCATTTTGTGTTTACTTGTGTTGTCCTTGACTATTGTTTAAATTGGTTTGATGTTCCGAAACACTTAAGTGTGACAAACATGCAAAGGAACAGGAAATGAGGAAGGGGGCAAACACTTTTTCACACCACTGTAACTCGTAATTAATAGCAATTAATCTCAAATTTTTGATCTATTTTAAATTCCCTTGATTTATTTTTTTCCCATTATTAAATTCTCATTTTAATGCTCTTATCAACATAGAAAAGTGGGTTGGCTTGCTTTGTGCAAATGTTTTTTTATTGAAAACAACAGTGGCATATAGCCTACTGTAATCTTTAGTTTCACAATAACATTCTCACTTGGAGCAAATAAATTCATAATAAAATGAAAAAAATTTGCATCAGCTGTGTGCTTGGCCATCAAGTGGTATTTCAGACTGGACGTGCTGTGATGATAGCGCACTTCAAAACGACAAAACACACAGATCACTTTGGTCTTGTCAGTGGAACCATTTGGCAACTTTTTAAAAGTAAACGTTCCATTCAGAATCTCTTTGGCATCCATTTCGCCGTCTCTAGCTTGCCATCCAACGTTACTACACTGTGGCCGGCTCGCAAACCCAAACAAGTGTGTGCGGCGTGCCTGTTGTTTTGTTTCTAGATCTGGTGTGGTGTTGTGAAAAGCATGTGGAAAAAAAAACTACAAAGTTTGCTAGGCCAAAGAGAACGGTGATCTTGCGATTAAAAAAAACTGATGCTGTTAAAATGGGCTTGTGTTAACGCCGTTAATAATGCGTTTAACTGACAGCACTAATATATATTAGAAAGTAAATCTTGTGCTTGGATGGACCTTGTTTGTTATTTACTTGATTTACGTTGCCAAAGAATTTTTTAAACAATCTTTACACTGCTAGGACTGTGGGTGATTTATTTTATTTTTTTTTTTGGCCTCAATGATACAGTTCTCCACGTCTATTTTAACAGCTACTAAGCCACAGAAGAAGATGTGCTTTAACCACAGGAGAGAATAACTCAATGAACTGTAGACAATATGTACAAAGTGTACCGAGCACCAAGGCAGCAAGACTGAAAAGGATCTTTTCAACTTTGTAAAATAGGACAGTGTCATGACCGTTTCAAAACAGTATGTCCCCCTTTGCTCAAGTGTGCAACGATAACCTCACAAGACCAAGGCAGCCGCAGGTTTGAGACGCAGGCAGCCCAGTTGGTTTTCACTAATTCAAAGACCCAGGTGGACCCAGAGCATGCTGGGAAATGTCTGGCTCTCAGCTGATCTTGCAGCTGATTGGTTCAGAATGTCAACATGACAACGTTTTATATAAACTTTGTATTGTTTTTTTAATTGGAGGGATTTTAATTGCTATTTGTCTGATTTAAAGGCTAATTCTGTTTACAAAACACATGTTGTGTAGCTGATAGTGATGTTTAGAAGTCAGAGAGACTTAATCTGATCAGATTACAGATCATCTACAGTCTGTTGTTTATTAACATCAGCAACAAATCGCATGTAGAGCATTTTGACAGCTACTCTGTCTTAATAAAACGAACAAGCTGATATATGGGTCTGATAACATTCTTTTTTTTTTTTTTTTATCGTAATCAGACCTAAAAGGATGTGAGTGTTTCTGTGACTTTCTGTTCAGCTTGAAGGCTGCTGGAAACGGCTGGAGACTGTCCAACTTTACCGCAGCTTTTTGTCACCACCCCCGGCTGCTGCTGCCTGCTCTCTCCCACTTTACAGGCAAGGTGCAGTTCATTTCAAAGAAGCCTATTCAGTCCCTCTAGGATTTCACAGACTTTTTTTTAGATTGTTGCGGCCCAAAATGCCTGATGTTGTGGGAGCTTTTGTAAAAAACGATCAAAAGTTGCGATCAAAGTTGCTATGTTTTTCATATGTTTGTTGCAATGATGTTGCGGGAGGCAGAGTAAGTGATTTCTTTTTTGTATAGTTCTTTAAAAATGAAATGGAAAGAATTAAACTACTGTAGGCTGAGTTTTCCTAGTATCCTTACCAAAAAGGCTGAGGATGCTGCGAATGTTGGTATAATATGAAAATGGCTGGTGGATTTAAGAAAAAAATAAGAATTTATTGAATGAATCAAATTTAAACATGTCTGTCAGTGGTTTGTTGATCTTTACATTGTTAGTTAATTTCCTATCCTAGCCTGTGCTGGGACACACATCCACCGTTCACACTCCCGCTTGGTCATTGGCTCTCAGCGTCACCTACTGATACAAAGTCTGGCGCGATGGACTGCTGGGATTAGTTTAAGCTGCAGAAAACTCTGGTTATTCGTAAAATTTGATGATGATTGGTCAAAATTGCAAGTCGCACCAAAGTCACGGTGATTGGTTGAATTTGCATGAATTGGCGCAATTGCGACATTGTGAAGTCCTGGGGGGACTGCCTATTGTTTCGACATACACAATTTTGTATCAATGTGTTTGGGACTACACAAAATAAACACAGAAAGAACTATTGGATAATACATCTGGTGTTTGGCATCAATGGCGGCTCAGTCAGCATTGCTTTATAACGTTGTGACTATACTGTAAGACAGCCAAAACTACCAAGCTACAGTCTGGAACAACTCATTTGCTCAACTCCCACTTTTGATAACACAGACAGCCCAACATAAATGCACAAAGGCCTGAAAACAAAATCAAAAAAGAGCACACAAACAAAATGCCTCCTCAAAATGCATCAGTTTCTAAGCCGGCATTGCTACTATACCCACGCTGTGGGGAGATCTTCCTCTGTCTTTTACACTCTGCACAAGCACTCTCTCTCTCACACACACAAATGCACAGTAATGCACACCTTACACAGTCACAAACTCGCACAAAAGAAAGGGTCTTGCTTTCTCCAGCACTCTCACTGTGCCTGTAAGCGTAAAGTCAACTGTTTTATCCACACTGCCGACGGGAATAGCCTTGCATCTACTTCTTTCACACTGACACAACAAGAGAAATGCAGTGAGAAATACAAAGCCAGAGAGATTGAAGTAAAGGGGAGAGGTACACAAACAGAGAGGGAAATAAAACAGAAATAAAAAGAGACAGGGAGAAGGGAAAAGAACTGGATCTGTAGCTGAAGCTTTCAGTTACTGGGGTGTCTACACCTGACTTCCTTCACTTTCGCCCATCGGTTTCTACTCTTTTTCTCCTCTTTTCTCCTGCCTGAAAGGGAGATTCCCTGACCTGTCAAATTTAAGCTCCCCTGGTGTGCAGTACGGGCAGATAAGGAGGCGAGGAATGATGGCCTCAAGTGGTGTGTTGAGGGGAACAGAGGGGAGAAGGCACTGCAAGGTTAGTGGCGTACAAAAAAGTGATTGATAGGGTGCCAGGTGGATGTGCTGATGTACATACATATATATAATAAAGAACCTCATATAGGGTCTTGACACCTAAGGTAGAGACTTGATTATGTAATATTACAATTAGACCTAGCTTTTCTAAAGTAGGAATAAGGTGGATCATACATACAATAAGCGTGATAAGCATTTTCTTTGATTTCAAAAGAAAAATGTCTCCTAAAGGTGCAATATGTAATACTGACAGCTAGTGTTTAAAATAGTTACGGAAGTACATATTCAAAATACTGGAGAGAGTTGTCTCCCTCACCCCTCCCCCCTCCACAGACTCCCCAGAGGTTGCCAGGCTGAGACCGCAGAATCCACAACAATGTTGCTAGACGCTTGTCTCACATAGCCAGACATTACTTCACAACTAAGCGGAGTAGCTAACGTTAGATGCTGGCTATATTGACAGTCATAAAAGCTTGTTACGCAGAGGTCTGTACCCAACTGACAGATACTGACTTTTTGGGCTTAGAATTACAGTAGGAACCGCTAAAAACACAACAACCTCGCTGTCCTCTCCACCCGGTGGACAGACACACTTCATCGGCTCAGAATTTTGGTAGGAACCGCTAAAAATAACACTACCTTGCCATCATCTTCACCCGACTGAACACACTTTATTGGCTCAGAGCAACAATCGCTATATACACTGCAAACTCACGGTCCTCTCTTCCAGATTTACAGCCCCCCTCTCTTAGCTTAAAATAACTCACCGTTGAAAAGGCTACATGTTGTAAATACCCATGGCCCACTTGCCTGGTCCTCTGGTAACATTAGCAGTTAGCTGGGTTAGCATGGCGGCGTTAACCTAGCCAAGACCACTTTACTGGCTGTGCCTCAATTGATTTTGCAAGTAAGACTCGGGTACTCTAGCTATATAATTTAATGTGAGTACACAAATGTTGAAATTACATAAAATGCCCGTGCCTTGTAACGTTAGCTGTAGGATGACCAGACATCTCCGGTTTCCGGTGACCTGTCCCCGGCTGGATCTGTCCCCGGAAATGTCCCCAGTTTTCACTGTGAATGACAGACCCAAAATTGGAATGAAAGAAAGAAAACACAAACGTAGCCTATAGTCACACACCCTACACATGCAGGCTCAAGACAGTCAGAGTGTTTTAGAGTGCCATATTTTACGATGCTAAAATTAGTGATTATTTACATGGAGTCTGGTGGGTTTAGTGAATGCAATTTTACAGACTTGTATGTTTAAAAACAGGATCTTAATCTTTAACAGAAAGGTCGACCTCCTTAGAAATCCTTTCCATAATGTTGTCAGACACTTAGAATGTTAATCTTAGTCTGTCAGTAGCAAAACAAGCACTTCAATGAACGTAAATACAAGCTGGACAATTGTCTTATTAACTTACATTGTAGCTTTTTTTGCCGCTGCCAACTGCAGTGATCTCATTTAATACTGGATCAATGTCAAAGGAAAATATTTCCTCAATAGTTTTTATTGTATCTGATACTCAACGAGTTGTTGCAGAAACAAGCCCAGCCTGAAGCAATAAAGCAAACGCTGTCAGATAAATGTAGTTCAGTAAACATTACAGCATTTCCCTCTGAGGTGTAGTGGAGTACAAGTATGAAGTAGCAGCAGGGGTGATTCTAGGATCAGACCTTTAGGGGGGCTCAGACCCTAATTACAATGTGGCCTACATGAAATGTTATATTTACATTATGCATAAATCTCTGTCCACCCATTGCTCTCTGTGAAATATCTCTCAAACTCTTCACTCAACACATGCATCAGTACAACAAGCGGTTCCTGAGTAATCCGGTTTAGAAAACAAAATTTCTACATGGTCTCCAAAATTATAATGTATTCTCATGTAAACCATTTATGTCAGCACAGACATGTTTGTAAATTGCTTAGCCAGTGTATCCCATCATAATGGTTATTATATTGCCAGATTCCAGACAATCCCACTTACTTATATATATCCCACTTACAAATATGAATATATATTTCTACTGGTATGCTTCCTAGTGACATTAATGCAAAAATATGAAGATAAAACAATTCCACCTGTGTGTGTGTGTGTGTGTGTGTGTGTGTGTGTGTGTGTGTGTGTGTGTACATGGTTAAAATTCTGAAGTGCAAAATAGTTCAGGCTACAGCACAAATATGTCCATCCATACATAAGAATAAACAAGTGTAACCTCTGAATTTCTTTTCAAAGTGCACCAGATTGATAGCCTGGCTCCGCCCTCCTACGTACTTCCTCTCAATTTTCATTTTCCATGCCCTCTTCCCCACGGGGTTCGGGATAAGTTTGATTTTCCAGCTCGCTCCATTAGTGGTGAAGGAGTTGGCTAAGGCTAACACTAGCAATGCTAAGCTGACGTCACGACCAAACATTGCCAATTGGTTATGGCAGATCCAGAGTGGCTCTGGGCAGATCCAATAGTTTTAAACTTCTAAAGAGTACCCACCTTCAAGGAAGTTACCAATTGTCAGTGGAAAGTAGCAAGTCTCTCTGTAGCGTACAAATGAAATGTTCTAGAGTCCGGTAGGGCCAGGCTGATGTACCAGAGTCTGGTAGGACCAGCCACCAGATTGATGCATTTAAACGTAGAAAGTGCTCTAAGCGATGTCATGCTTGTTTTAGGCTACAGCATATGTTGTCACATATAGCAAACATCTCCTCACTATCCGCGGGCTGCCTGTCCCCAGAACACACTGTAAAAAAACGCGGTTTCTGTAGGGTCTACAAACAGCATCAAAAACAACTTGTGCCCACCTGCACCACGAAGCATACACAAACAGTGCTCCAGCGTTCCAGCCAATAACCGACAAGAAGGATATGGGGGTGGGGGGTTAGTTATGTTTGAAAATACTTTGAATGTCAACAAGAAGTAACGTCACCCAACATCGCTTAGAGCACCTTTTAAAATAGACAACATTTTCTTACAGGGGAGCATGCCCATGAACCCCCCCTAGGGGGGCTTGTGCCCCAGTGCAGCTCTAGGTTTAGTGATGCCCCTGGGGCTGTATCCCCGTTTTAAGTTTTACAAAGATAAAAACATGACCTGTTTTGGAGGTATTTATGCTTCTGAGCTGAAAATGTCCCTGGTCCCTTGTCTGAGAAATCTGGTCGCCTTAGTTACCCGTGATAAATTAGCCTGAAGCTAATGCTTACCGGTTCAGTGTCCTTTGTGCTTTAAGCTGTCTCCATCTTTCAAATATATTTAAATATTTACTCGGGGTTTGTTACATCTCTTATTACGCAGCTGTTAGAAACATTTAGTTTTTTAAGACGGGTAGAATCTATCTCCGTAATCCTGTTCGTTTGTTTGCTGCTTTCATGGCTGTACTAACGTTATAGCTGTAGTGCGCTGGGTTTACCTTGTAAATTTTGTCAAGGAACAAAAACTTTTCAAGCAAAAAATTCTGGCATTAGCATTGCTGTCAGAAAAGATAGTATTACAACTTAGCATGTTTCCTAAATAAAAATTGGGGTCATTTTTAGATTTATTACAGTAAATGTATTACATATTGGACCTTTAAGTAATAATTGAATAAATGTCTTTAAATTAGCTTTGCTAATGGAACTTTTTTTCGTGATCAAGTTTTTATTTTATACAGTCAAGGAAACACTAACAGCGATAAACAGCTAAAAACAACACACTGGGATAGAGAACGTGTCCCAAATGAATATTTTTGAAGTCCCTCTCATTGCGCAACTCTGTGACAAACTGCCACAGATTTCACATCCTTACTACACAACCTGGTTTTGACAGCAGACAAAGAGCATAATTTTAAAACCAATCCATTCCTCTCGGGCAGAACAGCCAGCGATGTAAAAAGAAGGATGTCCTTGATGGCTACATCAAAAAGAATGTGTGAAAGTGATAAGGTATTTGTGTTCTATCCTACAGTATATGAACATATAACTTGTGTGGGTGAAAATGTGTATGAACATTTGCTTTGATCTCTGAATTTCTGTTATTATTTGGTATGTGTTGCTGAGTGTGTGTGTGTGTGTGTGTGTGTGTGTGTGTGTGTGTGTGTGTGTGTGTGTGTGTGTGTGTGTGCATGCTCAAGCTGATGTGTGCTGCAGTAATAGAAGCTGTCCTGCAGCACACAGTCTGGTGTTTGCAGCCTGAAAGCTGTCATAAACAATCTGCTCTAGCGTCAGTTAAACAGCAAGCGTGGGAGAATTGGGTGCTCTATAGGCTACAACCAGCCCCACACTCTCTAAATAGACCAACCCCCATCTGCCTAATGCACTGAAATCAAAATGAGCAATGGATATCCCATATGACATTGCAATAGTTATGCGACAACAGGTTGGCAAGCAGGTACACTGGTCTGTGGCTCTGGGTGGTCTTGAATTTTGATACTAAGTGAAGTTGAAGTCGATCTTCACTACACTGTGAAAACTGGCAAACTGTGGATTTGTTCCTGCAGAAAATATGTTTTTTTCTGGTTCAAATGATTTCACACATACATGATGAGGTTGCTGTAATGTGTTAGAAATAGACTCCAGACAGGAAGTCAAAACAGCCCTATACAACTCTAACAGGACACATGCTGTACTTTTAATTGTTGTGGTGAACCAGAACAAATGATTTTTAACATCAAACTGTGTTTTAACTGCAAATGTAATAGGTTTGTTGATCAATACCAGTGATTCACCAATTGCTTCACTACCCACAGAGATTTCTGGCTTTGAAAAACTCTTTTTCCAGCCTGTACAACATCATGAATCACTGAGCCTCCCCACTCAGTTTAAGCTTTTCAATGATGCAGCATGCTGATATGGCAAAGCAACACATTTTACGTTACCTCATGAACTTGCTTATTGCTTACATAAACACATTTTTGCATTATTCAGTGTGTTAAAAACAGACTTCAATATCAAAACCTAGATAATCAGATGCCATTAAACATTTATCATCTACATATAGATTACCACCGCCCATCTACTATCCAAATAAGTTTAAATCTTTCAAATGTGGCTGCTATATAATCTTCGTATTAGACCGGGGGATGGACCATCTGCAACCCTCCGGACCTTTTTGGGTTCACACTGAATATTTATGGACTGTAGTGAATCTTTAATCTATTTATGTATTTACCACGATACAGGTCTTCAAAGTTACACTACTCCACA
This sequence comes from Percina caprodes, assembly GCA_013375575.1. Taxonomy (NCBI): domain Eukaryota; kingdom Metazoa; phylum Chordata; class Actinopteri; order Perciformes; family Percidae; genus Percina; species Percina caprodes. The sequence goes on along the minus strand of JABXJD010000695.1, from coordinate 58,860 downwards.
CATGCGAAGAAATGTGTTTGCACATGTACCAACATGCTTATCACTCACACAACTGACATATGTGTGCGGAAAGACAAAGTTCATTAAGAAGGCGTGCTTTGTTTTGTTTTTTCAGCTAAATTACTTAATTAGTGTGTGAACGGTTCCAATGAGAAAAACAATGACATAAAACATGTCAGCTTGTTGTTTTTGTACTCGGCATTCCTTTTAGTTTTCTAATTCAACATGTGACTTTTGTCCCTGATGGTGAATATAATTTGAGGGTTCTGTGTAACATTCTCTCTATCAGAGGAGTTGTTTTCCAGCTGTACTCTCAAAGCTGCAGCTGCTGTCTCCTCTCGAACATCTCCCTGTTTCGGCAGCTCAAAGGGATGAATTCCAGAGTAATCGTTTGCATGTTGCTTTAACAATGTGCCATCTGTCAAGTTGTGAAATTCTTCCCAGTGTCTAAATATCAGCAAGTGATAAAAAAATACATTCTAGTTTGTATTGCTATGTGATTCTATAGATATGGCACAAACACAGTGAGGGTTGAAATATTAAAATAAACTCTACAGCCACGCTAGAAGTTTGTTGCTGGTCCACCACTTTGACTGAAATATTTAAGGTAATGGAATAGATTGTCATGAAATTGTGTACACACATCCACGTTCCTCATAAGATGAAGCCTACTGAATTCCAAGCAGTGATGAGGATTATACATGAACATGAGTCTTAGTTCTATCACAGATATCAAACACCACGTAGGGTTTACTCTTTGCCCTGGGTTGACTGTTGTGTCTGGCAGATGTGTCGATCCATCCTGCAACACTTATTTAAAAATGTCACTTTGTGGGTTTGCCTCTTACTCCTGTTATTTCCTTACAATCAATGTAGCATTTAAGAGCTATTTTAAACAGAGTCTGGCATAGTGCCCACTCCACAATAAATACTTATTTACACTACTTCCAGCAAACTTCACAGAGACCAATGAGGGAAAACAGAACAGCCAGTTAGGCTTCCAATAAGGTTATATTCCCTTCACTTGTTAAACTGACTTTGGCAGTTTAGATAACACACTCAACACTCCTGCTGTTCCAGACGTGAGCTAACCACAGACTGTTGCCTTGTTAATGGACTCAAAGCAGTGCGCATCTGCAGTTCGCGGCAGTGTGACGCGTGATGAATGTAGGGGAAACACAATGGATATTAGGTGTTATATTTTTAACCAGACACGCCAGATGAACCATCTGAGAAGCCATCTTAAAAGAAAACTTCCAAGTACATTCATTTTTCTTGACACTCAATCAAAGTCCAATGTTTGGTCACAATCTCTTTAGGAAAGATATCTGGGTTTATATTGCTAGATCTTTGACTTCATTTACTCCATCTAAGAAGAAAATGACAGAATATAACCTGTGTCTACAATCCAAATGCTATGTTTTGTTTTCCAGACACTTATATTCTTTACACCCTGCCATAGCAATCTTTAATACCACCTTTTTTAACTTTAATTTACCATTGTATCATTATTTTTTGTTTGTCTCTGCCTGAGACACCGGTGCCTCTCTATCTCCTCTAATTGGGTCTCTTTTTGAACTAACTCCGTGAGGAGGGAAACTATTCAGCCAACACTGCCTGGATCCGTGTTATCATGTTTAGTTGATTAAAAGTGAAAGGAGTTCTGATGTCAGCTCTTAGATTGTCATTGATCGTTTTTCTCTCTTTCAAACAACTAGATAACAAAATGCCGTTCTTAGTCAGTGGACGATTTTTCTCTTCACAGCTGCTCTTCACAGCTGGGTGTCTGATAAATTGATTCAGATCCTGTGCTACCTTTTGTTATATCATGATACCGTGTAGGTTGAAATGTATTGGGTAACTTGATTAAAGAACAGCTGGGGTTAATCAGTGAGGAATGCTTTTTTTTAAAACCCATAGCTATTGCCATTGTCAATATTCACCAGAGCTTCTTCTGAATTAAAGTTTCAGATAAATGCCAGGTCTGTAGCCATATACTGTGCACCACATGCATGGCATGTAGATTTTTGCGTTTAAGCCAATTCCTATGTGAAACCAGTGCACGTTCAGAACGTCCTCTATCCGTTCCATCCTCGGAGAATGACGGTCCTAAAACTCTCACCACCAGCTATATTTTCATGACGGATGTTTATGACAAGGATGTGCGCCACATATTTCTACACACACATGCACAAACGGTACATACGCTCAAGCAGTAATAAAAATTGTACAGACACACCCACGGCGAACAAAGTGAACGACATTGCAAAGGAGATAATTCATTGTTATGGTTTTCCAAACAAGCTGACATGCCCATTTCCAGCATGCAGACCTATCGGGATTTATAATAGGATGCTTATCATTATGCAGCAATGCCAGGGAAGATAGGCATTAACACAAAAAGGACAACAAAAATCAACCAGCTGTCAAGTAAGCGTATTCTGGTTTAAATTTATGTAGGCGCAGGGGGCTTTTCTTTCCCATTTTTACGTCAACTTTTTACACACATTTGAAGATTCCTTTCATACATTCTCATGCACACAATGTCCACTTCGATTAGACAATGGAAGGCGATAACATTTTTAACTCAGAAGCATGACACCATTTCAGGACTGCAAATAAAAGAAAAGTCAATGTTAAATCTTTACTGCAGCTCTCTTCCAGGGACTTAGTCTATACATTGTATCTTAGAACTGTGAGTTCCCAAGGCTCCCCAGAGTCTGCTGTACTGTACTTTTGTCGCTTCCCTCTTTCATTGTTAAAACATGCTCTTTTATTTTTCTAACTCTCTTTCCTCTTTTACTGTTACTGCTGCATCATGTTGAATGGTAAATCTTCACTGGTTAGCATGGACCATCTGCATTCCTCCTGACCTTTTAAATCTATAGTGCATAGTTTCTGTCACCCCAATGAGGTAAGTAATGACAACAACACTGTCGGCGCGTCCATGTGATACAGCCTTCCGTGATTGCACACAGCTCCCACCACTAGCTAAAGAGGATTAAAAAGTCGCCGGACAAAACAATCTTCTGAACATTGCTACACTGAGAAATACAGAGAGAGTTGTGTGGAGCTGATAGTCTTAATTAGCTTGGCTAGATAACTCATTTGGCAATGGCTTGAATTTAATGGATATTCATTAATATCAAAAAGTTACGCACTAAAGCTTTAACGTTCAATTTACGTATTCTACCTGTATATTTGCCAGATATTTGTATAAAGACGGTCTTCAAAGTTTCGCTAAACCCCTCACTTGCAAGAAATGTTTTTGCACATATAGCAACATGCTTATCACTCACACAACAGGCACCTGCATACAGAAACATGGAGTCTGGGGTGGGGGACAAGAAGATCAAAAATAGGAATGTGAACAAAAAAAAACTTCTAGGGTAGTAATGTAAATACTTTTCCAGACTTTAACTGCCTTACATTGGTCTAATGCAAGCCTCTATGTAGGTGTGAACTGCAGTCATCAGCAAGAATATATATATTTCTCCCCAAATAAGTATGTACTATGCGCTATACAGCTTTCTGTCACCATATGTTTGGTTTATTCTCACCTTATCAACCAGTTAAAGTTGATAAGCAATTGAATCAGTTGTTTACAAGGCAGAGTTAATTACAAATGATGATGGACACTTGACAAATGCATAGCTGTTCACCCTGTCTTGTTTTCACCACCAAACACTTAAATCTCTTTGTGACTTGATTTGTGACGGGTGGAATTAATCACTTTCTGAGACCGAATTTAGGAGCTTTGGAAGTCTGAAGGGATTTAAAGGGAGCAAAAAGATCACAGGTTATGTTATGTCATTATTTCCTTTAGATGATGCGGGTCGAATCCCATCAATTGTATTTGTTTGCTTCCTGTGAAGTTGAGCTAACATTGCTGTTCTGCCATGTGCCTTATTTGATGCATCACCAAATTACCTGTGTACTTGTTACTTTTTTATGAGCTACAACAGATGTGTTATGGGACCTATCCATCTTGTTTTCAAGAGTTTTCACGTAAAATTGACTTTGCTAACCTTGTCCTTTCCCTTACTCCTCTTCAGTCCTCTGTACTTCTCTACTACTTCTCTGTCACCTGCCTTATTTCCTCAATGCCCACCACTCTGCATATATTGTTACTGTAATCTGACACAGCCTCTTTCTCACTCTCGGTCTCTTTCTACCACTGCAGCTCCATAAATCACGCAAATACACACACACACACACACACACACACTAACACTAACACATACACACTGAGCACTTCAGAGCTTATTGAGTGGAGACAAACATGGTGCTCTGTGATAGACGCTCAATAAGAAGTGTGTATCAGTTACACACAGCTGCACACACACACACACACACACACACACACACACACACACACAAACACACACACTACACTGCCAATTCATAAAGCTGCGAAAGATCCAGTAGGGAATTAATTATTTTCAAATGTATTAACATTATGTAAATCGAGAGTTATCTCTATAGATCTCTGAACCGGACTGGGATTTTCCAATTACTGTAGGAGAGGTACAAGATCTGTATGCATGTGTCCGTGTATCCAAACTCAGACACAGAGTTTTTGTTTCCGTGTGTCTTACAATTCCTTGTGTACCAAAGATTGTGTGTGTTTCCATTTAAGGTCTTCTGAACACTTTTCACCCTTTAGCACTGCTCTGTTGTTAAGACCCAGACAAGCAAGTTGGTGTGCTCATTCTCCACGGGAATCGCCATTTAGTGGTCTTAACTTTGATTGATGTATTTTGGTCCAATAGTTTTTGAGAAAAGTGGGGAAATGTACCTCCTCTGCTGTTGTACTGGAGCTTCCCTTGTCCAGCTCTGGGGGCGCACTCACACACTTATCTCACAGAAACAAATGGCTTTGATGTCTAATGCTTGCTCGGGAATGCAGAGAGGAAACTTTAAGATGACACACATGTAAATTTGATTCATGGCTCGGTAATATTTATTTAGTGATCAGCGTGAGGAGATAAGGATTAGGATGAATCATCAATCAATATGTTTTTTTAAGAGACAAAGATGGAGCAACTAAGATCTTTTTTTTTTATTTTTATGAAAGATCTGAGTAAGAGTCTGCAGACGAAAACTCCTCCGGCTTACAGCTCCTGGAAATCATACCTTTACAAAAACAGGGAAAGTGGGAAAAAACACTTGAGTATCAAACTCACTGGAAACTTACTAATACTATACTATTATAATAACAATAGATAACAATAGTTAACACGAAGAGTGCTTAAAGACATTCATGTTAAGGCATAGTCCATACTACTGTATATCCTATATTTTCTACCACATTCATTGGTACGGAACACAGTAAGTGGGGTAACACAGGGGCTTGGGTGGAGGACTCCTCAGAATCCTGATAAACAAACACACATACTGTATACAGCAAGACTTTACAGCAACGCTCAATTGGATATTTTGAATTGCCTACACTTGAGAGCAATTGATATGTTTATGTTTAGCCTTTTGTAAATAGTATTCTTGAGTCCACGTGAGCAATGCCATTACAGGAAATCAAATAATATATGGAAAAACATACTAAAATTGAACTAAAAATTTAAATATTCTTCAGATTCCATGCAGTGAGTATTCATACGCTAAAAAGCCATTAAGTAAATCCACAAAGAGACATTTATTACATTTGTGCATCCACAATGAAAATTGGTTCAGAGCATGGTTCGGTAAAATAAATGACTTTCAGTAAGTGGATGTCAAGACCATTAACTCGAGATCCATAATAGCATCACAGAGGCTTTCATTTCATGCCTTTTCCATGTGGAAAATGCTTGGGAGAAATTGTTGTTTTTTGCGTAGTGGTACTAATTTCACATGAAAGGAAAAATATCTCAAGACAATATTGCCAGCTAATGATATGCCATGCTGCTAATTTAAAAAAAAAATTTCACCCCATCTTGGCTAGAGAATGACACAGCAGCAACATGGTAGCAATGACACTACTCCATCAAAAATGATTCTATTTCTTTACATAAGAAAGGAAAATATAATATTGCCTTTAATCTTTAAAAAAAAAATGTTTTGCATATTGCACAGTTGCGTTGCTAATGAGCAGTGAGACAAACTACTGTTCACATTCAGAGTGGTATTTCAGATTTAATCATCTTTAATTACCAAAAAGTTGGAACATAACAAGGTAATATTGATCTAAAATATTATCTTCCTGCGTTGTTTTTTTGGATTGTCTTTCATTGTCTTTAATGGACTTTCTTTGCCAGTCTTCGATATAATTTGTTCTCTCTACATTGCTCTGTAATGTCCAAGATACTCTAGTCATGGTCATTCAACATCTAGGCGTGTGTTTTTGCGGGTTGTGACAAGTATGTGTTCATGTGATTTTATGTGTGTTTTTGTTCTTTTTCAGTATTATGATTGACTGTGCAAGAAGCCCCACATCATTAAGCTCTATACGTTGCCAACTCACCATATTTCCTTTTCCCAAGGTCTGGCACACACTGTAGCAACACCATGTCATGCCTTGGTGTGGTGGTGCATGCATGCATTCCCACTGTGACCTCACAGCAAAGTGATAAATGCACTGACACTGATCCAAAATATTATGGTCCTGCCAGGGAACAAGGCCAGTCTATGACCCTGTCCATGCTCAGCAAAGCTGTCTGGTCACTGTAAAATGATTGGCTCAACAAGTGTGGTGGGAAAATTTTATTTTTTCCAAGACTCATCAGATTGAGCTGTAAATAGATTTGCTAGTTCTTGTGTAACATGGAACTCAGTGTGGTTTAGCGGATTACTTCAATCAAACAAATACCTAGCAAGCTTTCAGTTTCCTAATTCACTCCTTTGTTGCACAATTGGAATCATATTGAAGTCTACTGATGTTAAGCTACTTTTAATGCTATCCAAATAGTTCCATCTGAGTTTTGTCATTACTGTAAAAGCCTTCTACCTGCAACCACTTGAAGGCTTTTATTTTGAAGAAGCTACAGGAAAAGTTGACTTAGTTACTGAGATTAGTGAGCAACTGTTAACTTGTTTGAAAAGATTTGATCTAAATCTGGGACATTTTTGGGTTCTTGGCAGATCCATTTTTAATTTCCTAAAAAAGAATAAGATTAGAGACGGCGATGGTGGAAGAATTCTTTCAAAAAAATAAGCAGCCAGACAGTGATTGGTCAGGTGAGGAGGTGCAGGTGACAGGTGCTTACTGCAGTTTGGGCGAACATCAAATCTAACACATCATCAAGGTAAACAACACCTTTTAGTGTGTCCTCCTGTCATGTGGGAAATGAATCATGCAGTGTCTGTATCATGGGATAAAATTACAGTTGCTCTGTTTTCTAGCCTTGTGGAAATTCAGGTGTAGTTTCCTAAGAAAATGGAACTACGATAGATAAGTAGCTGGAGTTTTTAGTGAAGGTTTGTCTCCGTTTGAGTGCATCAGTTATTCATTGTTAATTGTATCTGGAATCCACATCGTAATTGGGTCATCCTCATTTATCTCCCTTTTCATCTACCTTTCCTATATCTCTTACTCTCTGATAATAATTTCTTGTACACTCCTCCTCTCCTTCTAATGCACAATTGTCTTGCTGTCTTATTATACATTTTCTTTTTTATTCATTGCTGTTTCCTTCCATCAATGGCAGTCCTTTTTGCTGACACTCTCCATCCTTCACACTCTCCTGCTTCTCTGAGCAATTTTTCTTTTTCCTTCCTCTTCAGCAGTCTTCAGAACCAATCCATTTCCACCATATCCTGCTTCTGAAAAAAATTACCCTAAGATGGAAGAAAGAGAGAGAGACAGAGATAGAGGCCCAGCAATGGCGGGCAGGATGACAGTGTAGGTAAAAGAGGGAAGTATAAGAGAAACACATACATGGACAATGGATAGATAATGATAAGATAATAGAATATACTGTATGAATATGGAAGAGAAAAAGTTTGAGAGAAAAGCAAAGAGGAGCATGCGGGGGAAAACCTGCAGAGTCGTCCCATATCGCCTGAACTGTGCGATATTTCTGGCACAAATGTAGCGTAATTTTAATCCTCTCCTATAGTAGCAAAGGTAAAATCTCATTGGAGAGCAGTGGATATTGTTAACATCCCTTCTCCAGAAACATCAGTTAATACAGTACATAAAAAGCAAACATAGTTAGCACTTGATTGCCACAGCACAAACAACGCTAACCACCATAAGCCTTGTTTTGTATTGCTTGGCCATGAGGAATGCTAATTCCTGTTAAGGCTGCCAGGTATTACTGACACAGAGAGCAATGCTAAATCCTTGTTAGCGAACACCAGCTACTGCGGGGGCTTAGCACAGCCTGGGTTTCCATTAGCCTGGCAGTATAGATCTACAGATCTACACACATGAGCAAATGCATTGTCTCACATGCCACACACACACACACACACACACACACACACACACACACACACACACACTCAGCCACCTGATTCCCATTAACCTGTGGGAGCCCCTGTGTGGCTGGGATAGAGAACCCTAATTTGTCAGCCTGCCATGGGTCTTGGAGCTGAAGGTTGTTAGCAAATTGGGTTCACCTCTAATTACTGCTGGACATCCCCTAGCATGACTTTGCATATGTGTGCATCCATGCATATTCTATGTGTAAGTGCATTAGTGTGAATTTAAACACTAAAATATTTTTGCACTTTCATGTGTGTTTTTGACAGTGTACTGATGCTGCTGCATTTGTCAGCATAGAGGAGTCTGCTCCTGCTCCTTTGGACTGATCTCAGATTAGCCATACATTTAATCAGTCCAAAGATGGAAGGCTTCCATGTCCAATACTTTGATATTGCAAATAAATTAATTTCTATCCCCCATTTTTGTACTGTCAACATCTCCACTTCTTTGCCTTTCTGTTTCTCTGCCTGTCTCTCCTCTACTGTGGTGTATTTTGCTCTTTAACTTGCCCCCGACGCCCATCTGGTTTAAAAAAAAGGAATTATTGATTATAGGATTATACAAGCTATCAAAGTTGTACAGTCCTCCATGCCCTCTTTGCTGTGTCTCCCAGCAGCCTGGACAGCCAGGACTTGTGGGGTCCAGCTAAATCACTAGCAGTGATTCTTAACACCTGTCAGCAATCCATAGTTATTCATTCTTAGAGGTTTAGTCTGATGATGTATGAGACAGCCAGATATAAGTCAATGGTCAGGGTCGGCTACAGTGCAGCGCCCCCATAGCCCTTGTGGGGATTCAATATTCTGCTCAAGAAAACTTCTACAGGGCTGATGCTTGATGACAAAGAGCCTTTGGATCCTCTGTTTGAAGGGCGGTGTGTCTCTGTCAGTGGGCCACCATGCTTTATGTCAACTTTAAGAATTGATCTAAAGTCTACACATTAATGTATTGCGTGGGAATCCACAAGTGGAGATACATAGTGTACCAGGATTGGGTTTTGATAGCTGATACTATTTTTTTTTTCATTTTGGCAAAATCCCGGGATTGCAAATCTTCATTGCTAACAAACCTTTATTATATATTTCTTTCCTCGTTTTCCCTTCTTTTTTAGCAAAGAAAAATATACAAAACATTCAGCTAGCAGGATTCCCCATTTTCACATTTTCTGGTTAAAATGATCAATTGGGCCAGCAGCGGATTATATCAGCTGAAGCTAATTAACAATAATTCCGTAAGTAACTCGCCCAAAACAAATGTGCTCTTTTTAAGCTGGGATCTTTGCTGGGCCAAATACTGTTTATCAGAGAAAGAAATACCACTTTCTAACACCACTCCCTGAGGTAGACTACGTGGTTTGCAGATCAACAGAGTTCTATGTTTTCTGTGGTGAAATGGTGTTGCTGATTGCATCACATCAGTTTCTTTATACTAAATCCCCTCAATTAAACTTTCATGACTGTCATATCAATAATTTAAACCTATGAACATAGTAATTTTGATTCAGGTCTTCTAGTGTTTGGAACAAGTAATGTGAAAAATGTGTAATTCCAAAGTAAGTAGACTTTATCTGTTTCAGTGCGTCAGATACATAACCATCATTTTATGTCTTGTGCTGCTCATGTCATTTTCAAGTTGTAGCTACATATAGATTGTAAATATTAATGAAACTACCACTCAAAACTTTTTCTGACTTCGTAGCTAACAGTTATTAAAATTCTCGTTGCGTTTAGTTTTTTTTAATAACTTTTGTTACTTACAAATGTTAAAACCTATATCTTGATAGATTTGATATTGCAATATGAAATGATTAGATAAACTCTATAAGCAGATCTACTATGTCTTCCTGCCTGAGCCAACCTGTCTATATTTTTCCTGTCTTTGCCCCCCGCCATCCTCTCCTCAGCACCCTCTTACTGCAAGGCAAACAGGCCATATTGAACACCAGCATGGGACTATTTTGAAGGGAAGTTAATTGGGTATGTGCATATGTACCTCTGTGGAAACAAGTGCGTGCATGTGCGATTTTAACACACATGCTATGTTTTCCGTGTCTCGCTACTTTATTTCATCCTTTCTCTCTCATCCCCTCTTCCTGTATTCATCTCTTACAGCCAGTCAGAACATATTGTTTCTCAGCATGGCAGAGTTTAGGGCTGACAAAGGGATGGAGGGCAGTGGAGGGAGTGATATTATGAGCTTCAGTTGCCAGATTGGCAGCAAATCTTCTTTATGAGCACACAGGGCCAGAGACGGTCTCACAATTCCTCCCTGACTTCTATAGAGGGAATCCAGACCCCACCAACAGCCAGTGATTCACTGATTGCTCTTATATTGACCCTCGGTGCAGGTAGTCACAGTGGAGGAAATGGAAGCAAACTGTGCATGATTTATTATTTAGTATTTCAGTGTATTTAGCGGATTGTGTTTCCTGCCTCTGTTTCTGTTAAACACTGCGGTGCACTTGGGATGCATGGAAATCAGGTGAACATTCACATGCAACAAAATCAACACCTGTACAGTTAAATATGGTTGTAGACAATGATGAGGACATACTATACAAATGTATATTTGGTCATTTATTGAATGTTCACATTCACATACACACACAGACAAACATATTTGTGTTGTGTTAAATGTAATTGGTGTAGTTCTTTCTTCCTTAATTATGACGTACCAGAGACAATTTCACACATGGGATTGCATGCTACAATCTCTCATTGTGGTGATAAGGTGTGTGTGTGTGTGTGTGTGTGTGTGTGTGTGTGTGTGTGTGTGTGTGTGTGTGTGTGTGTGCAACTTGATATTGGAGACTTGAAAAAGGTTGATTTCTGGATGTAAGAACAGGAAATACTCCACTAAGTATACTCGGAAGTCCCAACTCAAAGTGTCCTTTGATAGTAGGCATGGATATAATTGTATAGTGAAATTATACTTTTTATAACATATTATTATAACATTTAAATTAACATAAAATCACATCTGTGGCCTAAATAAATTTACTTCAAGTCCAGTTGTTAAATGGAATCCTGTAGTGTAATTGTTATATGCAGGTATAGATTACCTATCCATTTTACTTTCTGCCCATGGACTATGCATATCAAACTAATTACAATTGGCACAGAGTGGCAGCCAAATAACTCCTCCATCCAGTATTCCTGGATGACTAGCCTTTGCAGCATGCTAATTTTCCAAATACTGTATTGGCATTAATGTAACACATATCTCACTCTCCAAATTATCTAATTACTAGTCTGTCTCTTCCTGTAACATCCAGACGAAATTTAAATCTACTTTTTTAGACAGAGCAAGGTGCACATTTTCTGAATATTTGAAGACATTTGGTGTCAGAGTAAAATGATATATTGATACTATTAAAGTAAATATATTTCAGTGCCTAGTTTACACCTCTTTTAGTTTGGTCTAGCTCAGCGTTACTGACCTTTGATAGCACTGTTCTTGAAACAGACCATCCTTGCATTTGTGTTTCTGTTTGAGCTCCTTTGATACTAATGTAGCCACTAACCAATAAGCCAAATCCCAATATCTCATGATGGTCTGTGTGTGATGGTATTTTAATGGCCTCTGAAATGAGAACCATTCCCACCTGTGGAACCATGGGAAATAATTAATAACCCCCTGCTGTTATGAGCATTGTACAACAACCTTTATTCACTGGAAGAATATTCAATATGCCAACCTTATCTTCTTTCTGTTCTGCAATATTAGCATGAAAAAGCAGTAACTACCAAGATCTTGGAGGGCAAGATTTGCTAAGCTGTTTGTTCCGTCTTTGTAGACATATTGTGCACTTTAAAGTTGTCCATGTGATGTATTAAACAGGTGCAACAGCCTGGAAGCACAGTTTGACCATTATCTGAAAGAAACTATGCATCATAAGGAAGTGCTGCACAAACTAGGGGAGGAGAACAGTGTGACCGAGTTCATTCTGTTGGACTAACTAACATTTATGTAATATATGTATATATCTGGGCCAGTTTGTGATGTCCTTTTGCCATCTCTGGAAAAGAAAGTGAAAATAATAGTAATAATACAAAATATGTTAAATGATAAGAAACTGAACAAACAAATTTTCACAAAGAAAGAGAGAACATTAATGATACAAAGCACACACGTGTGTTGTCGTTTTTGCTAACTAAAGCTGAGCTGCTAATGCACTTTGGCAATTGCACTCTTTTTTTATAAGACATTATTATTAGACATTACTGTATAGTGTGCATTTACCTTGGGATAGTGGAATTATTGGTCATATCTACACCATCTACTCTCCAGCTGTTCAAATCTGTGCTTTTGCTGGAGCCGTCTTTACTGCATTGGTCTACTACTGGATGCTCTGGCTTGTATTAATTTTGTATAAGATAGTGTCATCCTACTGTACATATTGGAATATTTTGCATCACTCATAAGTATTTCTATTTAAGAATAGGCCTACCTACATTAAGGTTTCTTTCCTGAACATACTGATCTTTAGAACTCCCCTTCATTTAAAACATAAGACTGGAAGGTAGCCTCAGTTATTGATTGCACAAGGACCTGCTAACTTAGTAAACCAGGTGCTAATTGCAATCAGACTGTGAGTGAAAATTGAATAAAACCTGCACCCACCCACCCATTTATTATGGAAGCCACTTAAGCTTGCCACATTGTAGCTATTGGCTATGCTTCGGGCAACACAAGATATACATAGCAACATACACATATACATTTTAAACACAACATTTTTGTAATTTACTGCCTCATCATCATGCTTTTTATATTTCTGCCTGCTTTCCTTTGTGCCATGCTGACACATACTTGTTTCAAAAGATTGTTGTATTTTCTCTCTCTCTCTATCTCTCTCTCTCTATCTCTATCTCTCTCTCTCTCTCTCTCTGTGTCTCTCTCTCTCTCTCTCACACACACTTAGTACATTTTATGCAAAAAGAAGAAATCTGTTCCCACGCTGATGAATTTCTTTTCAGAACTGGACAAGTTAGCTATTTGAAAGAGAAAAAAACGTGTGAGGATTCAGAGGACAAGGTTCTGATGCTGACTGGCTGCTGGCAGCTCAAGGTGGAGTGGGGCTGAGTAAAAGACTAAAGTGTTTGTGAATATTTGGGGTGTGCATGATGTGCTGTATTCACTCAGAGATAGTCAGGCTCAATGGATGTTCATTGCTAGGATAGAGCCTGACATCCGGTGCATCTCTCCCCTTTGCTATCTCCACTATGGACTGCTGTGATTAGTTTAAAAAACAAGCCCAGCCCCTACCCCAGAATAGGTAGCCAGACCATACTTCATCCATTCATATATATATATATATATATATATATATATATATATTTACCAATCTTTAGGCCAAGCTTGACATTTTTACCTGCCATTTCTTTGTGCTCACCCTCAAACACACACACACACACCTGTGCACAAATTCATACACACTCTTCTGAAGGTAGCGTGAGAAACAGGGTTATGCTTGATGCAGCTCAGAGCAAATCGGTCCTGGTTGAGAGTTCACTGGATCAGGCAGGTACAACTGGTCTGACCTGGCACCAAGTGGGCATGTCAAACTGCAGAGTGATGGGGTGTTTTTGATACAAAGTGTAAGAGAAGAGCATTTTAATGTTTTAAAATATTTCACGTGCACCATGTGGTTTTGAATAGTGGGGTTAAGCAAGTTTTTTTTGTTTAAACTAAAAACTACATAAAGTTTACACAGATTAGCATGCAAGGTTTCAACTAGTGATGTGGGACTGATTAGTGACACTGCTGCACTGTGGCAAAATGCTCTGCTTCGGAGCGTGGTAGGATGCAGATGGCGTAGTTAGTATAATCTAATGTTTTTCTCTCACTTTTTATTTTGCCCCTTTCCATTAACCTACAGTGTTGTCTGTTTCTCATTTCCCCAACTAAAACTTAATTTATTCATCTGCCATAAAACTGCATCAAAAAACATCAGAGGAGTCCAATCAGGTGGACCACACTGTCACCATAGACCTCCCATAAACCAACCCGAGGCTCCATGGATTACCAGTGACACAGATAATCAGTCATCCTGAGTAGCCCTTTAATTACTGGGATAAATAATAGATGAACTTATGCAGCAGACCCACAATGGTTTATTGAGCTGGCCGGGCTGTTAGACCGAGGAGGGTCCATGGTTACCTTATTAGACAGACTAACGTGTTACGTACAACAAACTGACTGCAAGGACTTGAATCGGAGAGTGAGAACTGCTGCTAGATGATTCCAGGATTTTTTTTGAAGGACTGAGAGCCTTATTTCCACTGAAGTATTTTATGTAAATTACACTCATTCAAATTGTTAATTGCCACACTGATGAAAAGGGAAGCAGGGATGAAAAGGTATCACAAAATGGTCAACAAATCAGTCTATGAACTTGGAAATTTGATCTGAACAATGAAGATGAATACATTCATACGGTTATAAACAGAGTGAAGCGAAACATTTTTCAGTCAGAAACTTAGCTTGTGTTGTAATTGATGAGCACATGTTTGTTAAACATAAACCTTTACGTTTTTGTAATAGTTTTTTATATTTAAACTTTTCATGACAGTGAGTACGTGTGTGGGTGTTTGGATGTCTGTCTTTATGTGTAGTTGCTTCATCCAAAACATCTCATTATGCGCTTGGTCTGTGCACACATTGGCACAGGGCACCAGATCTGTTGACAAAAAATGTTTGGTGAGGGGTTCCAAGACATGAAAAATGAATCTGGACCAAAAAATTTAGATTAATGGCTCATGCAAAGAGCTGGCAAGCCTGGGGATGGTGGTGGGTAGTTGAAGGGTGATCAGGAAAAAAAGAGAGAGAGAAATAAGCTAGAGAGAAAATGTATAGAATGAATAAGCCACATGAGAAGAAATTAAAAAAATACTTAGAATAAACATATATCCGCTATGGAGAAACACCAACATTTTGTAATATCTAACTGAGAGGATTTCATTTCTTTAAAAACCTAATACCTAAATACCTTTTTTTTTTTTTTTTCACGGAACAAATTTCACATTTACAAAAGTTGGCATCTTGTCATGGGGTAAATGGTCATTTTAATTCCCACTGGGGTATTGTGCGAATAGAAATTAAATGGGCTCCCCACCCTGGGGTCTAGATGATTGTAATTCACTCCACTGCCATCCGCTATTTCACGCTGCAAGGCTGTGGGAGCCGTGTGTGCAGAAAGGTACATAAGATAAGTTTGTATGGAAATTAAAGTAATACAACTAGATACACACTGGTTCAGATTCATAATTGTATTTAGAGGTTGTACCAGAATAAGTTTACATGGTTTAAATTTTTTAAACGTCATGTTTTTGTTTTACTGCACATTGCTGCAGCTCCTCTTTTCAACTTGTGTGATGAGCTCTCCGTTTTAGCTACAGAATGAGGCATCTCACTTCTGTTCCGTCTCTGTTCGGGAACAGAACTAGCTAATCAGAAGCAGCAACACTACCAGCTAGGCGAGCATTATAATGTGTGTTACAAAGTGACGCACATTTGTCACGGAAGTAAAGGGTGGACTACAATAGAGCTGTTCGGATCAGTTTGTGAACAGTGTTTTCTGTTGGAGATGGTAAGTCCCTATGGGGTGGACTTTGGGCTTTTTCACTTTGTACACCTATGCCTTGCACAAAAAATACATACAGCTCTATAAAGGAAAAGGGAAAATCCAAACAGCATAATATGAGATCTTTAAGAGCAGCAAGCAATCTGAGTCATGTAGTCAGAACATTTGTTTTCCCAGATAAAGATGCTGTATATGTCAGAGAACTATCCATTCTCAGAAAAATACATTTTAACCAATATAGAATAATAGGATACATAATTGACATATGTGTCTGTTAGTCTGATTGGTTCGCTAAGCACTTGCCTACAGAACAGTGAAGTTTCATTCCGTCCCTGTTGCATCTTTTATAAAAGTCCCTCCTTCATCACCCACCACTGAGGTGCGCTTGAGCAAGGCCCTTACCCCCAACCGCTGCAGTGGAGCTGCTCGGTGGCCAGCAGATCAGACTGTGGTTGTACTGGGCAGCTTCTATGTATGAATGTGTAACTCTGTGAATGTGATCAGGGTGTTCCTGCAAAAGAGAGGCTGCCTCCCAGTGAAGCTCCCCTGAATAAATAAAGGTTAAATAAAAAATAAATAAAAAAGCATTAATTAATTCTTATTACGCAATGCAATACTGTTTGGCAGCTAACATTCAAGTAAACGGTGCCCTGTGGAGTTTTCTTGCAAACCATCAAAAGTTACATAACATTCAGTGTTACTCTCTGATGCACTTCAAGGATACACTCTAGTACACTCTAGTATCCTTGAAGTGTACCAGTCATGTTTTGTGCATTTCTGTCCTTGTAAAAGCCAAAGTATTTTACATCAAGTATCGTTTACGTCCATGTTTACTACCTTGCATTCTTTTTCTTCCCTGCTTTTCTTGGTCCAATCCATCGCAGGATATCTTGCTGTGCTATTGGCACTAGAGGATTAGGACATCATGTAAAACCATCTACAGGACTGTGTTCTGTGCCACACACGCATCTTCATGCACATGCACGAGACAAAAAAAAAAACACTGACCCGCTCATAGAAAAACAGCTCCAAAGTGCCTCTAGAGGTTAAAAACTCCACAATTATTAATATTAATTCTTAATTTTTTTAAGATAAAAATGTACAGCATCCACCCTGCTGGGGTGTCTATGACTGTCACATGTCATACAATCAGTCATACTTGTGTTTACTTCACAATTTCTGTTTTGAAGTGAAGACACTGGCAAATTATAGTAACAACCATCTGTAATGCCAATTACTGAGGCCTTTTCTATGCTGCGGAACATCTGTTAATTTGTGTACTATACCTCTTTGTGACGCTCACTAGGGAGCTGCTGTCGTGCATTTCCAGGTGTACATGACAACACCTACCTGCTAATTAGTGAATGACCATTTGACCGGCTTTTAAACTCTTTCTCTTTGACCCCACAAAAAAGAGAAGTGACTTCAATCTGTTTTTGAAAGCAATTTTGGAATCAGAGTTGCTTGAATTTGCTAGATTCGACAACTCTGCGTAGAGTTGGACTTGCCTAAATGATAATAAAATATTACAACAGAGTTGAAGAAGACAGGAATGGTCATGTACTGTCGCAGAAAACATTTATTTTATGTTGTAAATGGTTTGAAAACAATACTTTTGGAGGTGGAAATAGTAACACTGAGTACATCCTAAATACATACTGCCTTCTGCCAGCAGAGAGCTCAACCAGTTCATCCTTCTTTAACCTCCTGCACATGAAAACCTCTTCAAGACGGATGGAGATCATCAGACAAAAATAACTGAGATGGAATATATTGAGTTTATAAATATAACAAAAAAAATGTACAGTGCAGCAAACACAATTCAGTTAAAGACCACCTTTCAATCTAAAAGCGCAGAAGCACAGGACTTTCCCTCAGGAGGTCAGGGTTCAAGTCCAGTCCAAAACCATAGGTCAATTGACTGATCTAGCGACTTATTTATTACTTACTTAACTTTGGTAACAAATATACTTATTTATCCCAACTTTATCCCAGCACTTTACATCTTGTAATTCTGATATTTTCCAAAGCTTTTGCCATGGATTGATCAGAGGAGTTATGAGGAGAAAGAGACAGCTTAACCTGAGCTGCATTATTGACTGCCATAATGCATTTTGCCTCCACCTGTCTCAACCTTTTCATTTATGTTATTATCGATTGGTGTGCCACCTTGTTCTAGCAACTTCAAGTTAACGTCACGAAGTTGGGATACGTAAGTACTGTATGTTTGTTACGAAAGTTAAATAATCAGTAATAAATAAGCCACTAGGTCAGCAAATGGACTTGAACCCTGACCTCCATGAGTAAAAGTCATGTGTTTATACGCGCCACCATCCTCCGCAACCACCAACCCAATACACATACTTACATACATACATACTGTACATACATACATACATACACAGTGTTATTAGTACCAATATATATGTATGTGCTAGTAAAGTATTCAATTCTGGCCTAGGCAGCTACTACAGCTTCTAACATGCATGCAAAAGGTGACACTTTAGCAGGCATGTCCATTCAAATTCCTTTTTTTCTAATTTGGTGATTTTTTTAAAATATGCATAAGGTCTTTGTGCTAAGTACTTGTAAACTGTCTCAGTCTGGGCTATTTGCCCGAATGGCCAATGTGGCAGGTACAGCAGTTCATTAAAGGAATTTGAGCCTGCCAGTTTCTTTGAGTTATAATGCCACATTCTGGGTGCCAAAATGTAACTTTGTGGCTGCAACCTGTGATTGTATTCCAAGTGATCTTTAGAATTTCATGAAGTTCTTCTTGAATGTATTATGCTTTTTGTATTGGACTCTCTTTAGCTCCAGGAATGTGGCAGTGATGTAAAGCATTTTGAACAAGCTGGCCGAACCCTGTCTCTCCATGGCTTTGGTCCCAATTGGTGGCAGCTGGCTGACACATCTCCCGGTTGCTATTTTTCCACATACTAGTTATTTACCTAGCTGGAAATGTCACCAAGAAAGCTTTGATAGACAGCCATTTTCATTTGCTCTCACTTCCTCTGTTCTTTCTCTCTTCCTTTTTTTTACCCATCTTATATATCTTTCTCCCTCACTGCACCTGTCTGTTTCTCGCTCTTATCACACCATCATGTGTAAAACTATCTGTGTCTTGCTCTCCAGGGAATAGGCTGACATTTGCACTTGGATATTATAGTAATTTGCTTGTCCTAAAGTACATGGACAGACAGAACCCTACTTTGCTCTTTAGACATGGAAAAATATCAGCAACTGTGACCTCACCCTTGAGTCATCAGCATATGGCCGTGTATTGGTCTGTGCTTATGAACGTGTTGTGCACGATTTGGGTGCTGGAGAAAGCATCCCCTACTTTAGATGTTCACTGTTTTGCACAGTGTACATTGCTGTGCACGTGGGTCGTAATCTATTTTCCTTTATATTACAGGAGTACGGTACGTGTGTTGCAGCAGGTGGCATTGTGATATATCATTGAATTATTGATGGTTATGATCCAAGATCTCTTTCCCTCTTTCCTGTGTGGGAAACCCTGTGCTACTATTTAATCATCTTAAAGCAATAACTCACTCAGGGGTATTACTGTTGTGGTGCATTCCTAAAAATGGGAAAACCGACAATGACAGATATACTGCCAGTAATTTCAAGAGTGCACCAACCCAAATTCCCTACTCAGCTCTAAAAGTCCAAACATTTAGTAAGGTACAGTACCAATGTGTCCTGATAGAGATGTCATTTTCTATATTATTTTTCATTAATCAATGCATTTGGTCACCTTTTATGTCGGTCTGTGGGTTTTACAAATATTTAATCAGCGACAAGGCGATTTCGTCTGACTTTGTCTGAGGTAAATAGCTTAATAAAATGTTTTCAAAATAGCCTTTTTTATTTCTTGAAAAATAACAGTTTTGGACATAGGTTTTTGGACCCGACAGCGATATGTTATGTTATTGTGCAGTTTCTTGTCCTAAAATAAACAGCAGCAAGTAGTTAGCAATGAAAGATATGTGCAAAATGTGGGTGGTTTTATTCAAACCACATGGCCATATTGAAGAAATGCAGCCTACTAACAGAGGTAGAGTACCAAAGCCACCAAAAAGACTGCCTTGTTCTTCCCAGACATGTCACAATATGTTGCCTTTACTACAACAGCAGCCAACGTTCTCCATTTCCTTTTTCTACAGTCATGTTTGCTTTTCTGTATATACTGTACAATGCACAAAGCAAGGAATGCCATCATGTGTGTGGTTATTGAAGAACCAAGAACAGTTGACTGGGGAATCAGCACAACCAGTAACAACATGTTGAAATAAGCTGCACAGACGGAGGTGCAACAGGACGAGGTGTTGGCAGCTAAACTCACCTCAAACTTGTCAGCAGAGTGTATGCAATCAGTTTATCATAACACAGAGTACTTCTGGCACATGTATTGTAGTGGTAAAATAAATGCAAGGTGCATGAGGGCAAAGTATATTTAAATATATTATCAATCAGTAACTTTGTAAACAAAGGCAATATGGGAACACTCACTCAGGAGAGGTTACCATCATCACAATGACAGACTTTAGATTCAAAAGGTTTATGTGATAATGGCTGGGTATATTTGAGTTTCTGATTTCACGGGCAAAACAGTTTTTTCACCAAAGCATGTTTTCACACATAATCCAGCCAGTCCTGTGTTTTTTTTCCCAATATAATTTGCATCGTGTATGCCAGCGCTAGCCGGTTGATTACAGGTATCATTTTTTATCAACCAATCACTAAAATCCTTTCATGTAGTGATTTTCCCCCTATCAGAAAGTCAAGAGGACTCTGAGGAAATGACTTGAGGCGCAGAAGAAATGCACTATATTTTTCTCCACACTGCCACACCTCCATCCCTTTAAAATGTCTGTCCATTAACTCTGCGCTTCAGTTCCATTCATTTCAGCAGTTATTCTATGCAAAATTCTTGTGTGTGTGTGTGTGTGTGTGTGTGTGTGTGTGTGTGTGTGTGTGTGTGCGTGTGTGCGTGCGTTTGCGCGTGCGTGTGCGTGTGTGTGTGTGTGTGTGTATGCATGTGTGCGTGTAGGCAGGAGATAGAGGGTCTTATTTTCATACATCAAGGAGAAAGAATAATTTCTGAGACACTTGAGCATGACCCAAAAAATTCTCCTAATTTCATGACCAGATGCTGCTGCATGAGAGGTGCAAATATGGCACAGCTTCAAAAGGAGATAAGCAGGAACACATCACTAGGTGTGCTGGCATGAGTCACATTCAATGACATCCTCTCATGTAAGGCCTTTTAAAAGCACTTCACTACCTTACAGTCCTCACCGCATCACTGTCAATGATGTGCCAATAATGACATTAGCACACA
>JABXJD010000695.1:7500-32500 GCA_013375575.1 Percina caprodes | reverse complement strand
TGCACAGCTGCTCTCGTCCCCCTTCTTTCTCCTCCTCTCTTTCTTCTCTCTCTCTATTTCCTTTAACTAGTTCTCTATATGTCTCCCTTCCTGCTCTCAACTCCAGTCATTATCTCAGTGACTCAGACAAGCTCATTTCCACATAAGTCCACAACAGAGACAGATATTGCCAGACAATTACACCCCTCAATGTTTATACAATTAATAATTCATACCCTTCCATCTAATGCATTCACACTACAGCTGAGGCAACAGGGCTCAGAGCTGGCAAATAAATGCTAGGTAATCTGGTGTGTTTAATCATACCAATAGAGTTATTGGTGGGAAAGAACAGCCCTCCTGCTCCTTTAAAAATGCCACCCACCAACAAGAGTAAAAGACAGCATAGAAGATGAAAAGAAATAAAGATCTACCTTTGAGTGACAGCTGTAATGAGTGAGTGTAAATATACAGGTTGTGCATTCCTTCCCTACATGCTTTCATTTATTAAATCTTATCTAGAATGGAGATCCCTGGGGAACATTTCATGTTTAAAGCATAGAAATCCTGTTCCTTAGGGATTGTTGTTGAACAGAAAAGCTACAATACCACATACATACAGTGTTAAATGGACTTACACAAGGTCTAAATAAGTCTTGTACTCTAGCATCTTATTTTCATTCTATGAATGCAATAAAGCTGTCACTCATTATACTTATTTCTAAAACAGCTACATCTGTTTGAACTAGTTCCATGGTATGAACACTTCTGAATAAGGCAGATCAATTTGCTTGTGTGTAGATGAAAAAGGGACATTTAATTACCCAGACTAAGTGACTTGTTTAGGTGTCTAATCCATGCAAAATCTAAAAAATACAATGGTTATAGCCATTGACATTATACTGTTTCTGTACTGTGAAGCAGTGAATAATCTTACTGCTAAAAAAAAAGATATACTCAGCTATCTCCCTCTTTCATCACCTAACAAGCATGGCTTGTAATTAAGAGCCCAACATGTTCTAGTGAGATCTACTTCTCACACATCTGCAAATTTCCGAGATCGAATTGACATAACATGACAGTCAGGGCCATGTAATAAACTCTTTCAGATGTTGACATATGTGTCCCAAAATGGATACATACTGTACTAAGACAAGTGTCAAACTAGCAGAGGGAATAAGGGAAAAGGATATGAAGTTCCATCTCATCCTCGATGTCTTGGTACTCTAGAGAATGACACTGTTTGGATGATGAGGTCACCACCTCGTTAGCATACAGCATATGACAAGGGTGGAATATAAAATTAGATAAGTTCTGCAGGAAGGGGAGATGTGGTTACTTCTGAA
Organism: Percina caprodes; assembly: GCA_013375575.1. NCBI lineage: Eukaryota > Metazoa > Chordata > Actinopteri > Perciformes > Percidae > Percina > Percina caprodes. Next base: position 31,175 of record JABXJD010000695.1, on the reverse strand, counting down.
GAATTATTTCTCCACAAAAGTTTTAGAAATGTGTCATGAAATCTACTTTTGATTAATTTCTCAAAACGACATCTCATTATATTGGCTGTAAAGGAAGCTGCTTAAAATTTAAATCAGCACAACACACGACACACACTAAAGCAGAAGTGAATAGCCAATCAAGCTTGCAAAGGACACATGTACACAGAAACACTCTAAGGCATGAAAAACACATTAAATGGCCATACTTTCACTGAAACACAAGCATCTCAAAATACAAGCAGTTGTGCACCCTGCACGTACAGCGACATGGAACCACTTGCATTCAAATATACAGTACATTTACAAAAACACAGGATCACAAACACATGCCCACACAATCATACTATAAGGAGGGGTCCCTCCAAGCAGCTACATTTGGAAGCCAAATGTGCCGTCAGTGTACTGATAAGCCAATCTACTCCTATCTCCCAGTGCTATGGACCAGGGGAGGCACAAAATCGATGGGACACACCACTCATATTAAGCCTGTTTTGTGAATGCTGACAGCTATTAGAGTTTTAGCCTATAGGCGTGTGTGTGTGTGTGTGTGTGTGTGTGTGTGTGTGTGTGTGTGTGTGTGTGTGTGTGTGTGTGTGTGTGTGTGTGTGTGTGTGTGTGTGTGTGTGTGTGTGTGTGTGTGTGTGTGTGTGTGTGTGTGTGTGTGTGTGTGTGAAAGAGAGAGCGAGAAAGGTAAAATGATGCCATAATGATTTTCTGGAAGGCAGCTGTCTGGTGTGTGCCAGCCAGTCACCAGGCCTCTAGTCCCTACCCTACTGACTGCTGACACACACACCCATGCGCACACGCACACACACACACACACATACACACATGCTGGGCTTTCCGTGTGTGTTTGATACTGTATGCGTTTTAAGAGGGTATTACATTAGCGATATTATTGTTATAGTAGCAAGCAGGGACAACTTCTGCCTCTGGGCTTAGAAGAAATAATAAGCTGATAAAAACTTTGACATTTTATTTATCTGTGCGCCTTTCCACTTCTTCTCTCTTTTACCCTCCCTATCTCCATCTTTTACTATCTAATTCTCACCATCTTTCTCAATCTCCTCTTTTTTTCCCCTCACTTCATCCTATATTTCTTCTTTTTTTTACTTTCCCTCCTTGTACCTGTTCCCTCTCTTTCTTTCTTTATCTCCCCTTTCATCACTTCCATTCAATCCTTCCTCCATGCCAACATGACCCCTGTTCATCCTTTTCTCTCTTCCTTCACTGACCTTCCCTACCTCTCTTGCCATCACTCCTCTTCCTCTACTCTCCCTAAAATGTACATTCTCCCACCCCCTCAGTGTCTCTCCTTAGAGCTGGTTCATGTATTAGACCCTGCACATTTCAAGAATGTCAGACACAGGGAAAAGTCGTCCCACTCCCTTCAGCCAAAACCCTTTGGTCTAGAGAGGAGGAGGAAGAGTGAAAGAACGAGAGAGAGAGAGAGAGAGACAGCAAGGGCGATAAAAAGAAAGGCGTGAGATTGCAGCTAATGAAATTTAGAGGAAGAGTTTTTCCTCACATCTCTTCAACTCAGATTTTCCCAACCACATATGATCACTAGGTTTCAAAATGGGTGACAGAACATTTTTCACATCAATATGTATTTGATATAATGTTAAACAATTTTTAAATACAACTTTAATGAACAGACCTTAATGAAGCTGAGGGACTTAAGAGACACCTTAATGGGGTCTAAGCCATTTTTTCCAATCTTTGGTTCACCTGGTCTCCTTGTGTAATAATGCTTGTATAACCTCATAATTCAAGTTATAGACATTATTTTTTCAGGACAACCTGGGCTATCAGGATATGTATGCTGCAGGGATGTCATATGAATTTATAAATTATTACATGACTATAAAGACAAAAGAAAAGACTAAACGGAAATTGAATCTCACATTCATTTATTGAAATCAAACAGTTAACAAAATTAAGACTTTTGGCTTTTTTCAGGGGACACAAAAATAAACATTAACACACAATTAACACATAATAGTAAAACTATTTAGATGTTTTCCCATAGAAATCCATAAGTTTAATGCAAAAAGATAGCTGTGTCATCTTCAATGCATTTTCTGTCCATTAGACATCCGTAGGCCAAATCACACTCATTCACACTCAACTTTCATGGCTTTGTTCTGGCGTCTCTTTATCTATCTGCCAGGACCTTCCAATACACACACACACACACACACACACACACACACACACACACACACACACACACACACACACAGAAAACAAGGCCCTGTCTGGGATCTCTATTTGCTGAGCAAGCTCCTTCTTGATATCACTTAATGCGATTGGTCGACACAGCTGTCAGTCAAAGCAGCACCAACCAAAATGGCACCCGGCTAATGTGAGTACATTGTTTTTCATACAAAAAGATGAGTAAATACAATAAATAGCCGGTAAACCCACTGAAGTTTTAGGACAGATTACTAAGCTTCTGGAAGCACTTGTTGTAAAGGTCCAGCTACAAAACTGAAAACACAGCGAGAGCAGAGCTTTGGTTAAAAGGTGGCAGAGCAAAGTGGATATTATGTGACAGACCCAGGCTCTTGGTAGGCGGTGTCTGACGACCGGTTGGGGTTAAAATGAAGAGTGGCAATAACAGTCTCAAAAAATAGCCTGCAGCCTGGAGACCTCCCATCTCATGCCTCCTGTCCATAGATTGTATATTCATTTGATATTTTTATTAATATTATATTTAATATATTAGTAATGTACAGTCTCTGCTCCCGTCTCATGCCCTCCCGGCTGGTGCCGTCCCCAAGCTTTGACTTTTCAAAATAAAAGCTTGTGTCTAGTCCGCTAGGTCTTTGTACTTTGGTGTTTTGGATGTTTTTGAACTAAACAGTATGGCAATCATGCTAATGAATAAAATAACTTTTTCAGCAGATGTCTTACTTATAACATGATGCCGTTAGCAGTTTTGTGTTTACATGTGCCGATCAGTTTGAGAAATCCCACTGTCTCTACAAAGCTATAGCTCAAATTGGCTGTGGGACAATCCTGTATGTTTTTTTTTTAATTTTATTTCAAGAGCGAATTGCTCCACAATATGAATACAGATGGGTCACTTGTTTTGTTGGTAACCACTATTGTATAATCACAATGCTACACTTCAGTGATGCGCCTTTCAGACATTTCAAACGCTGATGCAGTTTGAAATGTTTTACATACGAGTTTACAGACACGTCTGAATATCACCTGTGATCTGAGCCGTGACACACCCTCCAAACGAGAGAAAACATGTCAAACATAGACTTAATATTGGCAGTTTCACACCGTTCTGGGATTGAACGTGTCCCGTCTCTCTCTCTCTCTCTCTCTCTCTCTCTGTCTGTACACTGTTATCATTACTATTGATCTGGAGAAAGATTTTAATACATGATATAACATTAAAATACATACAGTAGTTGTGTCGTCGCCGGCGATGCCACCGTCTTCACTGTTCAACATAGGAATGGCCAAAATGTATGCTACAGAAGCCAACATATCTTACTTTAAATTCCTAGTATGCATGAAGCTCCAAAAACCCTGGACCCTACAATTCCCATGATGCACCTTAACAGCATCTTTTTATAGATCTTCTATGCATGGTAAACCATGTCTTTCAAACCCCCAGTTGGAAAACAGACTTTCTGTTCAAAATGTGTGGTGTCCAAACCGGACCTGGGATTCCTCAGTGAGGTCAGTAATTTCTTAGACTGGACAAATCTCCTCCAGAAATGCTTTCATGGGCTGAGTAGCACTTCCTGTGACTATTAAATTGACTTTGACAGGTATAATTGATGGAATACCACTTCACCAAATGCAAATGTAAATGGACTGTATTTATATAGCACTTTTCTAGTCTAAACGACTACTCAAAGCGATTTTTACATAGTACAGGAACCAATCACCATTCACACACATTCACACACTGTGGCCGAGGCTGTACAAGGGGCCCCCTGCTCACCAGATAAACACTCACATACATTTACACTCCAATGCGCAGCATTGAGTGCAACCCTGGGTTCAAGAACACTCCGACATGGGACTGCAGGGCCAGGGATCGAGCCACCAACCTTCCAATTGGTAGGCAACCGCTCTACCACTGAACAACAGATTGTAAAATCATGCCACATGAGACTTTAACAACTCTTGGACCATGGGCATTTTTGCATGTAAAGATAGAGTGATGTGCCAGAAAAAGGTTAGAAAAAATCTACATTAACTTTTAATACAGGAAAGATGAGCTCCATATAGCTTTTCAATAGTGACATAGCAACCACTTGAGCTGTGATCCGCTTCCCACACAAGGCTGTGTTCAGTGCTGCTAGCTGAAGACAGTTGCCCTTTGGATATGGGTTAAAATAGGAGAAGCATGGAGAGAGTGAAGGCAACAGAGAGAGGAGGTGTGAAATAATGTATACTTTATTAATCCTGCAAGGGGAAATTACAATCTACAGAGAGGAGGTGAGGGAGGAATGGAAGACATGAGGAGGTGAAAAAGGGTTCTCGGAAGAGTGAAAAGAGACTGAATTGGACAAAAGGAACAATGTTAAAGCCAAATGTGATGTGCTGTATATGGGAGACAATTTGAGCCAAGATAGTGTAAATACTGAAATTCTGCATCAAATTCTACAGATGTCAAATTTTGTGTAATCACAAAAAAAATTTCAATCAAATTTCCATTTTATTATTTCTGCCACGATGGAAACTGCACCTAGTAATGGGTTATTTTGACATTTATACAAAACATGTCATAAAGTGATGTTGGATGTTGTTGGCTCTGTCCACACAGAGCCAAGCTCACGGGAGGACAATGAATACCTTTTGTGTGTGAAGAAAATAATAGAAATATGGGTGTATTGGTTAGGGACTCTAATCACTAACACGTGGCCACTGATCTATATATATTCCATTTTCTTTTCTCCATCTCTTCTCTTTCTCTTTCTCCCTGTCTCTTATCCCTCTTCCAGTGTATTTCTCTCATCTCTGCTCAGTCTAGTTTCTTTCTGCCCTCCCATCAAATCCTTGTCTTCCCTTTCTTCCTCTCCATCTCATTTTCCCTCCATACACTTTCTATTTTCTACAGTAACATTCTCAATCCCACACTCCATTTTCTCAGCCTGTCCCCTCTTTCTTCGCAGACCTCATTATCTTTTTTTCTTCTTCACTCACATTCCCACCCTGAAATATATTTTCCAAAGTTTAGGCAAAGTTTTAAAAAGTTGCACTTTATCCCTCCTCATTCAAAGGACCTCACAGTACTGCAGTACAACTGTGCTCTGCCTTGCTGTACAATTAACCAGTTTCCACCCTCCCTTTCTACCCAGTTCTTTTCATTCTCTGTCATCTGGCAAAGTTGTTTGATGTCTCTAGTCGTTGCAGTCATCCATCGATAATGGCGGTCCGCTCCTAATTAAATTACTCTGTCTTCATCCGCTCCCTTTGCTCCATGACAGAAAGATGAAGTACAAGCAGAGGGCTATCCAGCTGTTTTCTCTCTGCTCCCTTTTTTCGACAGCCTAGCATCTTAATTAATGAAGATATTTTGCTTCCTGGTATCGTGGTTGTTCAGAAAAGGAGCAAGTTTGATAAACATACTCTTACATATTCTCTCATGTGCTGGCACACACAGACACACACCAAGCCATGAAAGTGTTTGAACACACACGTGCTGAGCAAATTCTGTTACGTGTACGCGCCCACCCACACTCTCTCCCACACTGACAGTAAGACAGAGGAGAGATGTTCTCTTGTTTGATGCTCTGCTTTGCCTTCACTTTTGTTTGTGTGTCATGCCTGTCACCAACTGCCCGTCACTTGTCCAGAAACACACTGTGTCTCAGTTACTCATGCTCAGAACTCTGGTCTTTCCTTCTGTGTTCTTAAAAATCTCCTTTTTGTACTCCCTCACATATTTTTCACTTGCTCATTTTCTCTTTTGTTCCTGCTGTTGCTCTATCTTGCTCACTTTACTCTTTCTGCTTTCCCCCGCTGTTCACTTTTTTCTCTCGTCAGACTCATTTTCCACCCTTAGTTCTGTAAAAGCCCAGTCAGGCAGTAGAATTAAACCTTCAATTTTTCCCAGCTGGGCCATAAAAGTTAAAAATATTTTTTGTGCCATTACACACACATATGCATGTACAGATGGTCACACTTCAGTTTCCATTTTTTTTCACATTTTTATGGATTATACATGCTATACTGTATGTACTGTATATATAAAAAAGAAACTACAGACGGAAGTCAACTTTACAGTCTAAGAAGAGATGAACTGAGGGGGAAAATTATGTTTGGTTGGTTCAAGTTCAAAGCAGCCAAAGGGAGCTTTCATACTTTCACTTGTGTGTGTGTCTGGTCTAATGTCTCTGAGTTGGGATACAAGACAAATATACACACATTAGTTGATAGTTTCAAAAGGCAGCCATTTTTGGCAATGACTCCCAGAGGGCACTTCCTGGTTTGATTTTCTTTCCATTATGTTCCCCTGCCTTTCCTTAGTCAGCACATTGCTGTTGGTACATCCATCCATGCCCAGCATCAATTTACTTTTTAGTGGCTTTTACTAACTGTTCATTGTTATTGGTTTTGATGAAAAATGGGCAATAACTGGCTTTGTATGGTCACTTTGTTTGCGGCCTACAGAAACTGCTTTTATGCCAACAATTGATACAAACTTTGTGTGTGTGTTTGTGTGTGTGTTAATACACAAATACGTACATTTATATGCACTGTAATGCTTGTGTGAGAGAATATTTGTTGTCCTAATCAGAACTGATATCAGTACGATTCCCTTAGAACACACACTTGAACTGTGCTACCACTGCAGGGTTATCTGTGTCATCACAGATAGCTCAAACCTTGTTTTGCAAGCTTGGAGAAACTCCAGCCATGTTTTTCATCTTTGGTTGGCTCCTTTTATCGCAGAAGGATCCTCTCGGTGTGAATTCCATTTGGCCAGTGCTGTTGACCTGTGAAGGGCATCGCAAAGGAACATTTTCACCAGTGTAGCTTTCAGGTAGCAGATTTATCTGATTTCGGACATGCTTGTTCAAAATGCCAGTGTCTGTGTTGCCACAGGAACTGCTCCCAATATACAAATGCATTACGAGGATATAATAGCCATAGGGGATATAGGAGACAGATTATAAGCCATTAGCCATTGCAGAATCGGCTGATAAATTGCCACGGTACTGTATATCATCAATACCAGTGAATTCCCCTTGTGTAGCAAAATCCGATTGGATTTTCTGCCTTTTCTGTGTTCATTAAAGGATGTTCGATCTGTCTGGCAGATGATTTAATTAATTAATTTAAAGTTGTATTCATCCATTATTTGTTTAAAACATCAAACAAATAGTGAAAAATGCCCATGAAATCAGAAGCCAAGGTGCTTATTTCATAGGTCAAGGCACCAAGTCCACACACTAAGGAGCTGAATGAGTGCTATCTGTGTTTGATTACAGACTGAAACAATCAGTTATCAAAATTGTTGCAGACCTATCGATAAACCAGCACCATCTGATTCAATGATACATTTCTTATTTTTTTAATGTTAACAAAACCACAGAGGCGCCCACAAAGCTCAGTTGGTAGAGCATGCGCCCGTATAGAGCGGTTTACTCCTCGATGCAGGGGGTTCGACTCCTGCAACCCTTTGCTGCATGTCATTCCTCCACTCTCTCTCTTTTTCTTGTAATTTTATTCAGCTGTCCAGTCAAATAAAGGCCTAAAATGCCTCAAAAAATATCTTTGAAAAAAAAATAATAACATGCTCTATTATCCAGGAATTAACCTGGTATCAGCAGCACTTTCAAGACTTTTATCATCTTCAATGGAGATAAATCTTGGTGGCAGTGCTCCTCTAGTTTGAGCCAGTGTTGCTTTCAAAGCGTTATTCACTCTGGCTTCTAATTCTCCATCCTTTGTCCCGAGCTCTGTCTCCCGATTCTTTTCTCGGTGGTACTTGTATTCTCCTTTACTTCATCTCATCCTCAAAGGTTGCTTCTTTGACCTTCCCCTTCCTCCTGTTCCTCCTCTCCTCCCCGAACATCTGTGTGTGTGACAGGTGAGAGAACGGTGACAGTCCCCCGACACCCCTCCCCTCCCTTCCCCTTTCTCCTCCCATTTCCCCCCTCCTTTTTGCTTTTGCTGATGCTCCTGTTCGCTCTCACTCGCTCTCTTACCATCCATTCCCCCACCGCCAGCCTCCTCTTTCTCCACTTTACTCTTCAACCTCTTCTCTCTTCTCCCCCTTCTCCCTCCGGCTTTCACCTTTCACTGCACCTCTGTACTTTTTTTTAGATGTCACTCTTTACCCCACTCCTAACCTTTGTCAAGCTGCCCCATCCTCCCCTCTCACCTTTTCTTCTTTTTCCAGCCTTCTCCCTTCCTCTCCAATCTATAACAGCATTTGCCCATCTCACTTCTCTGGTCCCTTTTTTTTGCTCCCTCCCATCTTTTATTCGTGTCTCTTGTTCCTCCTTCGACCTCTGACATTGAGCTCTTTAGCACACAGCTCTCTTCTCTCTCATTGCTTTTTTTAGTCCATCTTTCCCAAATGCTTGCCATCACTTTCACAATCTTTTGAACCTTTACATCTCTCTGGACATTTCAATCTATCTGTCTCTCTCTTATTCCCATCTGTTGCTTCTGCTAACCCTGTGACCCTAACATGCCTTCTACTCCATCTGTCCTTTTCAACACCTTTCCCCAACCACTACCCTGTCCTTTCATTCACCCCTTTAAAGCCATGTTCAGACCGATAGGGGCACTTTTTCAAAATCAGTCTCCTCATTCATTACTTTGACACTTGGGGTCTTTTTAAAAAAAAGCCAGAGTTGTCCGTCAAAAAAGTTGAACCTGGCTCAACTTTTGGCGCAACACAATGTAACATTATCCAGCATTGCACTGCTCTGGCCAATCAAATAGTGTGTGTGTTTCCTATGTGATTGTGTGTGATTGTGCAGCAGGGGTTTGGATGAAGAGCGGCACGCTAGGTCAGCATGCCCTGGATGAAACACAAGACAATTTCATACGTGGTATTTGACAACAAAATGGGTATACCAGTATACCAGAGTGTTAGAGGGTATATATACAGCATAAATAGAGCCACAGATATTGGCTGCACTACTCAAATATATTAAAACTGAATTATTTCAGCATGTGCCACTATTATTGGGGAATGTGCAGTGTTAGAATTTAATATATATTATTATAATAATATATTAGAATAATGTGCATTATTGAGAAATTAAATTGCACACATATTCTAACTGTTCCTCTCTCACTTTTTCCATTGTTATAAACTGTACCTAGAACTTTCCTAATCATTGCTTCCTGTATCATGTCATTTAAACCCACCTGTAGTCTGATTCTCCGTTGGTATCATCCCCATTTCACTGTTGAACAGGTTCAGTTTATCTCTTCCTCCCAAGTTTCTCATCCTTTTCCCTCTGCTCTGTCGTCCTCCCCTGTTCAATTTTGGCCTCATCCATCACCTTCTTACCATAACTACATTGCTCCCTTTCGGTCCTTTTTTCATCCTATCCACATTGAATCTCATCTCTGGCCTCCCCATAACCAGAGCTATAACATCCCTCCCTCTTCTTTTCACATCATCCATCTCTCTTGCTCGTCCTCTCTCCATTTTTCTGCCACTACCCTTCGCCTGTCACCTTCTCAACACATACCTTCTCTTCAAACTTTCCGACACCCCATCCTCCGATCGTGTTCATAGCGTCACACTGTCTTGGTCATTGTCCACTCAGCTTGCTTTCTTAATCTTTATTTTCTGTTTACTGTCTGTTTACTTATCACTATCACTCGCCACTGCCAAACCTAATATCTTACCCTCCATCCCCTCCTCCCTCTCCCACTTTTGATAGTGTTTTATCCCCCCAAGGGAATGGTTTTGCTGCAATGGGTTTTTGAGGTATTGACGTTTTCACTGATACGGGCCTGGTTATCTGTCAAGGCCAAGCTGGAGTGTAATGGCTCTGTAATTGGATAAGATATAGGATTTTTGCCAGGGGGGGATACATCGCAAACTGCATCACCCTCTATTTTATCATATGACTATCATCTTTCATGCCTTCCTCCACTGCGCTTGGTGCTCCTCTCCCACTCTCTTGTACTTTTTTTTGGTCTTACTATCTCCCTTTCTCTCACTTTGTGCCCATGGTTCAGTTCTCTCTCTCTCCCTGTCATTTTTAAATCAGTCATTCTCCTATACTTGTGCTTTCAGCCAGTCTCTTTGTTATCTGTGTTTGTGTCCTTTAAAAAAAAAAAAAATCCATCACAGAGAATCAAAGAAGACGGCCGTGACATGGCCAGTGCGCAGACCATCCACCTCCCACTCTTCCGGATAATCATTTTACAGTCACATTTTATCACAGGCTTCGTTGTGTGTGTTTGTGTGTGTGTGTGTGTGTGTGTGTGTGGTGCGTGTACGAGCACGCTCTGGTGCTTGTACGAGTACTTCTGTTTTATGCACATGCATCCATTTTTTTCTTGTATTTCTACCCACATACCATATAGGCATCACGTCTTTTCTCTTACTTTCAAATGGCAGATGGAACTAGGTCAGTAGGATCCAGTCCAGAATTTTTATTTATTTTCTGTCGAGCAGTGGCCTTGCTCTTTTGTTTCCACAACATTTAACCTAAGGCTTATTTAACCTGCGAGGTTTGGGGGAGTTCGGCCTCAGGTACACACCTTGAAGTGTAAAGAGGGGCAACTTTTAGAGGACACAAGAGTCTGGCATTGAAGGCAGAGCCCTGAGGTCTTAGGCTGGCACAAGGACACAGACTGCCACTGAGAGGATTATGATACAAACACAGCCATCTATTCCAACAGTCGACACTGTAGTCATGGGAAAATAGCATTGAAATGCTTTCCTTTTCATTTTCCTCAAAGCAAAAGTTTACCTTGGTAGAATGATTTTCAACTTCAGTGCTTCTACCCTGTATAGAAGATCTTAAACATTCAACTTCAGAGCTGTGTTTTTGTGTATATAACATCATTTGTGTATATGACTTTTATTTTTGGCTAGTTGCATCTTTGAGCTGTAGCTAACAAGATCTGTAGTTATGTGGGTGACAGTGGACTTAGCTTTTTTTTTTTTTAAATCTCATATTACGGTATGTCTTGCACACCAATATTAAAAAAGGAGTTTAACAGTACCTGTCTTGGATCAAATGTCTGGGCTGCTCTCTCCTGCACACTGACCATTAATAATAGGAAGGACTACAACCGTCTAACTCCACATTGTCTTTGTAAAACATCATTAGGGTGGGACCATGCTGTTTTTCTGTCTGTCCTGAACCCAAGAGCTGATCTGCCCTCAACAGCAGCAACTTGGCCTGCATAAATAACCACATTTCCTGCTATTGCTTACTTTTAATTAGACCAAGGTCCATTTTACTCCACAGACAGAAAGATACTGATAAAGTTATGTAAGATATTTGAAGACAACCTTTGACTTTCCACTCATTATAAAATGTCACTACCTCCGCAGGTGCTGGTGGATGGTCACCTCTGGACAGTGACCATTACCAGTGGCTACAAGTGGACCTGGGTTCCAGAAAGCAGGTGAGCGCCATAGCAACGCAGGGCCGCTACAGCAGCTCCGATTGGACAACGCGGTATCGTCTCCTTTACAGTGACACAGGAAGGAACTGGAAACCATATCACCAAGACGGCAACATTTGGGTGAGTGAATAAGAAGTTTATGTGTGTGTGTGTGTGTGTGTGTGTGTGTGTGTGTGTGTGTGCGCACATGTAAACCATGGCCACAGGCTATCCGATAGGTACTACAAACAGTAAGAGCATAAGAGACCGAGCTCTGTAAGTTGGCTTTTTTATATTGTTGGGTGATAATTGTAGTTTATATGCAAACATAGCATTGTTCTGGAAAAATATCTGTTTCTGTAACAACACATGTATGTTTTAAAAGGACTGGTAAAAAGACAAATAGTTGTATAATGATAGGAAAGTACATGAAATGACACTGGGTAAAAAAAGAAATACAATTTTTTTTTTTTTTCATTATCATTAAAATGTGAAGCTCCCTTTTCAACCTCCCTTAACTCAGAGCAGAAAACCAAGTGTGGGAGTGCAACAGCATGTTTCACATAAATATTCATCAATGAATTACCTCAGTTCTTACCAAACGTAATATGTCGACCACAGACCTTATTCAGTAATGACTTTATCCCTTGACATTGTATTGATGTGATCTCTCTGTGGCTTTATCGTTTACCGTATGTCTCTTATTCCAAACCAACAGACCTCCGTCACTGCACTGTTAGCAAGCACTTAAGTGGGCCATCTGACAATCTGTAATCATTAGCTAATGGGGTAATGTCGCACACTATTCACTGTTGCTGTATGGTGAAGGGCGACAGGTGATAACAGACAGGCTTTCAGCAAGAGGACAGGAGAAGAATAGAATAGCCCTGTCATAAAGAAATGTTGACACAGCAGTCAGCATAAATCTAAAACATGGAACTGAGGAGGCTGATTGCTTGTTCATCTGCACCAGTGGAGACAAGATATGTATTTTTAGTTTCTCCAGTCTATCTGATGCTCATCTGCTAGAAGAGCATTAGGTAAATTGTATGAACTCTACTTGGCTTTACTTTATTTAACACACATTAATTAACATCAATAGGATGTAAATGTATCAGATTTAGCAAACAGGTTAACAAACAAGATATACAAATGTAGACAAAACAACATCAAGGACATACTGTATTACTGCATGCAACATACATTGAAATAAAACAGAGCATACATACAGCACGTACTGTGTAAGCATCTACAGTATGTTGAGGTGAAAAAGCCTTGACAACAGATGGAATGGACAAAAGCTGATCCTGTTGACCTGTTTCTGAAAAATCACTAGATACAGAATGTTAATTAAAGTGAATCCAATAAGAAAAACTTTATTTTCCAAGATGCTAAAATAATTATAATAATGAAGGAGTTACACATTTTGTTAAGGCAATATGTTATAAATTTTTTCTGCATTTTTAATGAATTATTACATAATGCGTCCGTTCTTACAAAATACGGGTGTTTATGTAATTACCAACCAACATGTATGTCTTCATTCATTTTTTATAACATTGGCATGTTTATTTTAGGAATTCTAGCATTATTCAGGGTGACTCAAAGATAGTAGCCTATATTTATGAAAGAAATTTAGTTGTTTTTTTTTCATTTGGTTCCTATGTTAACGGGTTAGACAATTCATACTGTTCGTTCATAAAGCTTACATAAGCTTAGCTGCGTATTAGGTGGGACACTGTGTCAGCAGCAGCCCAAAAGCCTGTTGGAAGATGTTATTAAATGTAGGCTAATGACACTTTAAATTAGCTGAACCTAATTGATCAAATAAAGACCCTGTCAAAAAAGGACTCACTATTTAAATGCCCTTATACTTGCATGTCACGTGACAGCCTTTTCTCACAAGAGATCATTAGAAAGAGAAGAGGGCAAACAAGTTGTTCCACAAAAAGTGCAACTGCTGTTTGATTGTGTATAGCATCTTAAATACATGTATTTTAAGAATACAGATCAAAATACTTTACAAGAAAATGACATGCAGTGATTTTGTTTCCTTCATTTGGAACGTAGTTGAGTTACGTTGTGATGTCTTCAAGCGCTGTTCAGTAAAAATGGGTCTTTGACGAAGGTAACTTCATGGTGATTAGTTTGATGTAATCTTGTAAAATGTAGTGTAATGTCAGAAACTAAAATAAAGGGGTTACATTTGAAGTATAAATAGGTATTGACCGATGGTAAAACCATATACCCGGGTATAATTTTGGGAAGGTTTGAAGATATCAAATATTAGATAGCTTACCACACAAAACTAGTTTAATGTTAAATGTTATTAATCTTCAAAACAGGATTTAGATTTACAGAAATTAAAATATTTACATATCAACAGACATTTAGCCACACGCATCTTATGCATCTCCTCCCACAATTTTTCCTTCAAGACACGCTGTTCGTCTTCATCGGGATCAGCGAATTTGCAATACTTATACTAATGTACTACTGTTTTCTACAGGTCTGCTAGTAACCAGTATTGTGACCTGTGCCCTTTGGGTCTTGTGTATGGGGGTGGGAAACAGCAATTCATCTACAATGTCATAGTTAAAGCTACATTATGTAAGAATCTTTCCCATCTAGCGATGAAATTGTATATGACAACCAACTGAATATTACTTTCTAGCCCCTCCCATTCCAATCGCATTTTAACTCTTACGGTGGCCATATTATTCCAAGAAGTACGACTTTCTCTGTGAGTGTTCCTTCCAGTGTAATAATAGTTTTACGTTTTCGTTATTTTGGTACCATTTCTAACAGCTATCAGGTTCCCAAACAAATGCAAGCTTATGTTAGTAAAGTATCAGCATGATCCTATACCTTCAACAGGCTTTCAAATCTGCCGGCAGATTGAGTAATCTCCCCCTGGCATTCGTCCCGGCGCCGCTGAGTGTAAAAGCGCAAAACGCGGAGGTATGTCCCTCTTTGGCTAATGTATTTTAAAAATGGAGGCGCAACATGGCAGTAAACAGACGAGCAGCTCACTCAAATGTATTCTGAATGATTCTGAATGCCAGATTCTACGCTTTTACGAGAATAATTTGATTAGTTGTTGGAAGTAATTACACATGAGTGAGCATACATTTGTGTAACAATAAAGTTTTTTTTTTTTTGCTAAGAATCAACTCAAAACATTAGTATACAATGGAGCTTTAAGAAACTAAAGGGAGAGTTTGATGTTTCCCGAATGTACAAGAACGCAACAAAATGCTCTAGTGAGACTGTGGAGGAAAAGGGATCTGTATTGTCTAAACTATGATTGACAGACATTATTGTGTGCAGGGAGACCAGTCACTTTGAAGTCTAGAATTGTTGAAACATGTTTACCATGCCAACAATATCATTAATATCATATAGCATGCCATTGACTCAAAATTAATGTTAAGTCACCATGATTCGTGCTAGACTTCATAAAATAAACATGTCATAAACAATGTCAACAATGTCATAAAATATGAATAAAGAAATCCATTTTGGTTTGTTATTACATAATGCACCATATTATTACATTTTAATTAAAAAAGTTTTTATTACAAAATGCGGACGAATATTACATAATGCAGTTGTTATTACATAATGAAGGGAAAATGTGTTACATTTTGACATTTTATTACAAAATGCATTGTTATTACATAATGCGTTGTTACACACATCTCCAGTGCAAGCGATGTACTTTTACTAATCTGGGGTTATTATACACTGACAGGTAAATTGGCTTTCAGTGAACACAACATAATTGTCTAATTATGACATTAATATGCTATAGTCTATAGTCTATTATAACATACAAGTAGGCATTTTCTTGGTGTAGCTTGTTGATTGTAGAGGGTTCACAAGCTTATCAAAGTGTTAGCTAACAGGCATAATTCCAGGCAGAATATCTTTGAATTGACACTAACGTCTCTTACATGGAAAGAAAACACTGTGTGGGCAATGGGCATGTCCTCTAACAGGCATAGAGCCTCAATGAAGATTCATGTGCACCATCACACCTACAGTATCTTGTTCACCAGCCACATAATTAAAAGCTCTAGTTTGTGTGTGTTTTCATAGATGTGAACAGTGTGTTTCCTTATGTGTGCAGTTTTTTTTGCTGCTATGATATTAAGCTCTGCATTCAGCCTCAAAGCGTCATCATTATTCTTTCTTTTAGTACTGTAAGCCTGGATGCAGTGACAAATATGGATCACTTACAGTTGAAAGTAAATTAAGCTGTTGTTTTTGTGTGCTGCATTAACCCTGATGTATTGCCTCTAATATTTCTGCAAAAACTCCAAAACACATTCATCTTCGATGTATTTGTAACTATTGCCAACTTTTTTTTTCTGTTTTGCCTCAATGTAGGACATATATATTGCTTTTTAATTTATCGCCAGTGTAATTCAAAAATATTGCTTAATATTGCTTATGTAAACAAATACAGAGCCAATCATTTTAAGCTAGGCATATACCATCAATAACCCCCACTGCAGTAACAAACAAAACTGGAGCCATTTGTTTCTCTCTGTCTCTTGTATTTCAAAGAGGCTTTGGGATTGCAGCAAGCAATCTACATTAGTGCACACACACACATGTATGCACACATACTTCTACTCCTATTAAAGCAAAAAATAGACCGTGTGTGTGTGTGTGTGTGTGTGTGTGTGTGTGTGTGTGTGTGTGGTGATAATATTGGAGCTATCAGTTCTATTGATCAAAGGGATGGGTTGGAATGGTAGGTTGCTAAAGCCAACTTAATGTTACACACACACACACACACACACACACACACACACACACACACACACACAGCTACCATCAGGCACTGTTTCAGTCCATTCAATCACATTCGGCTCAATCCCATTCACCACTGGGTGAGGTTCACACAGCGATCCCCAGAGAGAAAGCCACCTGTCCTGGAGTCTTATACATGACGATTCTATTCAGGAACATTTTGCCACCAATCACCACCTGCCTTACTCCACACTGATGACTTCACTCTTTCACTGGCAAACTGAGAGGGAAACTTTTAGTCAAAGCGACAGTGTCGATGCTAGCTTAACTGTTGTGGCTGTGATTCACTGGGAAGGATATTGATAAAAGCCTGGCAACTGCAGTATTGGTTTTGTGAAAAGTAATGTTTTGAATGCCTCACTAATGTACCACTGATGAGTCACAGGACATTGAAGAATCACTGCAATAATTAAAACTGGTCGATCAGAGGACAATGCCTAAGAGACTGTCAATACTTGGATACTTTAATTAATCAATTAGACAACAATCATATGTACAGGGGAACACTTATTGGCTGTAACAGAAGATGCAATGGATATGTGCATGCATAAATTGTTATTGAGTTCTCATTAAACTATTACAGTAAATGGAGAGTGGAATTTTTAACTAGTATTGTATAAAGCAACATGTTAATTAGCAGGTCCAATTTTGTTTGTATCTTGTGTTTTACCAGGACGCATACACACTAGTTCAGTGATGACATAGTACAAAGTCCTGCCTTCCACAGAGGTTGGTAATAGTGGCTGGCAGTAATGCCCTTTAAACAGTAGCAATGTTTCAAAAAAGAAGAAGAGGATGAAAAGCAAATGCAAAAATCTCTTAAAAAAAGGCTTTAGGAGGTAACTTTAAAGTGTGTTAGACCTTAATGATGATTTGTATGACTTGGTGTGTAACTCTTAAAACAATATCCTATTTGTTTGTTAAACTTCAGTGGGTACTGTACCAATATACATTTTTTGTTTGCTAAATTGCACTTTGGCAAAGACGCCAAAAAATATTCCCTTACTTAAGCATTCTCTGAAAACCATTACCATTAAAAAATAGATGACAGAACGTGCTTCTTAGAAAGGTCTTGCAAACCATTCAAGTAATTAGCTAAATGTCTTTTGTCAGTTTAAGTTTCAGACTTTGGTGACACAGTTACAGCATCATGATGTAATGTGTGTCTCAGTGGGAACATTAAAGCAATATGTGAAGTGTAGTCAATTCTGTGAAAGCACAGGAAAAGAAAAAAACATTCTCAGTCTGACTGCACATTAAAACACAATTAACTCAACAAACATTTAAAGTCACATTTTCCTTCTACACACTTGTTTACCATAACTCTTATTCAGATAATGCCAGCAGGCCCTGTCTCCCACTGTCAGATGAATGTTTATTAATGTAGATGAGAAGCTTGAAGCTGCATGTACAGCAGTTGACAGTAATGTATGTATCCAATAAACTAGCACAACCAGTGCCGCAAATCTTAAGCTGATACAGGATCAAACAGGGACATGTTAATGATGGTTTCTCACTGGACCAAAGAAAAATAGTCATATGTGATTTTTGGTCTATTTTTGGACTACAGCATAAATTCCTGCTGCCCAAAACTGCCGCAATGTGACTGGTTTCTATTCCATACTGTATTATTGTAAATGTCTCTTTATTTATGTTATGTTACGTTTGCCTTTACCTGATATAAGGTGTGTAGACAACATAGGGCTAGATTGCATCCACATTCTGTATGTGTGTGACAGACATCCTACCTGTCACCAGCCGCGGAGCAGGTCACCCCAGACACAGGCCCCCTCTGTCAGCTGTGATTGAAACAAAGCTCTGGTGGCCGCCTCCTCCTCCATACACTGTTGTGTCTCCACATCTCTGTATTCCACCTTAACAGTACCACCAAATATCTGATTCCAGCATTAGATCAGGCTACTAGTTTCTTCCAAAAACACTGATATTGTCATCTTTTTCCTATCTCTACATCGGGCGCATGCTCTTACTGGGTGAGCTGGAGGCAACCACTGGCTTTCTTTTTTTTTCTTTTTTATTTAGAACTTGATTTATTTATCTGTGCTTTTCCCAGTCAGTACTGAGAAATAAAAGCAATAATAGGAATAAAAGTGCAGTGCTGTATTTTTAAACTTGAGTAATTTTTTTCCCTTCCGTGTTTTTGCATCTGATTAATACAGACATTAAGTGTCTCGTTCATTTCCATTTTGGCATTTGGCTGACACTTTTATCTAGAGGGGCTTACATTAGGAGTGAAGTAAGTGTACATTAGTGCAAGGGACAAGAAATACAACACCAAAGCATAGAAACATGAATAAAATTAGTTAGTTTAAAAACAAAGAGTACTCAAAAATCTTGCATATTGCTTATTAAAATTGTATTATATTTTATATATTATTTTTTTTATATGTATACCTGTATAATTATAAAACATATATGTATAACAACAAACTAGTTTCAAGTGTTTCTGAGGGCCATTTGGTTACAAAGACACACTACCATCTTTCAGTAACTACTGGGTTACTGTAAGACCCAACAGCTCTTTTTTTGTGCAATTTATGAGCATGAATTACATATTGGAATGCACTTAGGCACATACCTCCAACATACTCAAATAATCTGGAGAGACCCCTGTGTTATGAAGGACCAAATGCCTCACGTGTAGAAGTGAATCTGTATCTTGCTAAATGTCAGCTTGTAATTGAGTGATTGGGAAGGGTGCTCCAGATCTCAGCAGGAGTGTGACTACACTGTTGTTTCACTTTGTATTTACCATGCTTTCCATGTATATGTTTTAATTCTTGGAACTAACATATTGAAAATATATTTCAAAGCTTCACTAATGATTAGTCTGGCATGGAATATTTTCCTTTCCCTGTGAAGCTTCTGACTAAAAATCATGTCTGTGTGAGTGGGAGATAGAATGAAGTGTTGGCTTCATTCCGATATTATCAGGAGTAAGAGAAGGGGAGATATTATGTAAACAGAAATATTTCACTAATTTCTTTGCTCTAATTATAGCTGCACAATCTAGCAGCAACCACATCCAATGCCACTGCTGTTTAGAAAAGCCTTAAATGTTTGAATAGTAATAGCCTTTCAATAACTCATCTTAAAATCAATTAAACCAGCCCTATATTGAACTCAAACCTTCATACTGTTGACCACATGCACAGCATAAGTGGTTCTATCTAAGTGGTGCTTCACATCAATGACACCGTGAGAAACAAACAGCCATTGTTGTTCAGTTAAAGTATACGTGTGCCTGTTTTCTTTCTTATTAAGCATATATTACAAAATGTAATGTGTAAAGGCACACTACATTCAAACATGCGTTGTTGAGCTCAATCCAGTGGTATCCAAGATGTTATGTAATAAGTCAAGTCGCAGATGGAGATGATGCATAGCTTCCACCCAAACAGCAACTGGTACCAGCTGATGAAACGGATTGGAGAGGGCATCAAAGGAGATTATTTATGTCAGACAATCATTTGATATTAATGCAAGATCTTTAAGAGGTTTAGTATTCAGTTTGATGTGTGTATTGATAGATATTATCCTCCTGTTTTGATCCCGACTCACATTGACTCAACACATAAATTGCTAAATAAGGCAACCGAGCACCCACATGCATTAAAATAAACACACACACACACACATACACACACACACACACACACTATTGTCATCGACATCATCGGTGGTCACTCAAGACGAGTATGACTGTCCTCGAGCCACATATTTTGGTGCAGTGTGGGCAGGGAAAAGTGGAGGTGTTGACTGGTGGAGGAGCCTTTTCTCTTTTTCCTTGCGGTGCTGTCGCTTTGTCTCTGCGACACGGTTGAGTTCCATTTCCTGGCGCACAGCTTCTTCCTGCACAGATGTCTTCCAGCAGTGCCTGTCCAAAGTGATGTGCTACACACACACACACACACACACACACACACACACACACACACACACATTTACTCAATGACTACTGCTGACCAATTGCCGTTGGCCATTGTAAATGAATGATTTCAACCAGCATTAAAGTCCAAAATGTTTGAATTAAACTTATCAGGACACAAAGGAACACATTGCTCACAGTCATATAGATTAGTTTTTTGGAATCTACATTGATTTTAAAGTCTCTTCTAACTTTTGGCTCTATATCTTAATCCGCTGCAGTGACTTCACAGGACTTGAACGTCAGCCTCTTTAATGTCACTTCACACCATTCCAGATAAGAGTTGTATGGAAATTAAAAATAGCTGAGTGTGAATAACGAAGATGATGAATTAAAATAGATAGTGAGGACACTTCCCAGTGAGTCATGGAAGTCTCTTGTGGTACCACTTGAGTGGCTGATTTTGAATGTTCATAGCAATGTCATGGACATTGTACTTGTGGCAGTGGACAAGACTTGAAAAGTTTAGACAAAAATACATTTCCCATGGTATGGACTGAACTGTCTCAGTAAGTGTATTTTATATTCCAGTTTTATATATATATATATATATATATATATATATATATATATATATATATATATATATATATATATATATATATATATTATTTTATAAGTGCACAGGTGGTGCCCTAATAAACAATTAAAAAAGGTTTTAATTGGTGAGGAGTGGCATCTGTCTAACTCATTTTGCTGAATAGAACTTGCTTCTTTCCAAATGGTTCTCGAGGAGTCAAACATAAATAAGTTTGAAAATGCTGGCCCCCTCAAACATTATTTAAAAACACACATACACTCAAAAATAATGAGTTGTTAGCATGCACACACATATACACATACAAAAACATGGCAACTTAGCGCCATGTGGTCTGTGAGGTTTTATATCTGAGCGAGGAAGGCAGACTTCACTCCATCAATGTGTTGGTCCCTGGTGAGCAGAGGGCAGAGAAGGTGCCAAATGTTCACAGCCTGAGTAATGGGCTCTTAAAGCTCTATTCTTCCCCGTGTGTGTGTGTGTGTGTGTGTGTGTGTGTGTGTGTGTGTGTGTCCGCACTATTTTTGGACACGCTGATGCATCAGTGTTTTGGTTGCTATACGAAGCAGTCAAGTGCAACAGGAATATATTTATCGCTCTGACTGACAATACAAGACTCTTGAAGTGACAATCACATTGTGCTTCAATCTTGGGAAAAAGAACACACACAAACACACACACGCAATTATCTTCCAATTTCCCAATACATGTTGCGGCATGTATACGCTGATTCAGCAAGGCCCTCCATTTGAATGGCTTTCTGCTACAGCGACAACCCCCAAGCCCATGAGAATCCTGTGCGTGCGTGAGACAGACATTGGATTGAGTTCGGGGGAATATTTTGCACATCAATGACGATTTAGTGAATTTAATGGGGAAATACCGACGATGGTGTGAAGCTTAAATGTTTCCTAATTTGTGTGTAGGCCTTTCGTTCTTACAATTACTCTGCAGTTATTAATTTTCCAAAATGAAAGTGTATAGAAAAGTATTTCATTTTTCAGCTAATACTAAATGTGAAGCAAAGGAACGGATTCCAGTTCTCTTTGTCACATGCTCTATGGGAGCTCCTCTTAGCAGGTGAGAGCAGTTAACGAGAGACTGCACAGAATGGTAGCGCTGCGGCACATGGCTCTGACAGATACAAAGGGTCATAATAATGTACCAGCTTCAGAAAGAACATCAGACACAACAAGCTTGCACAAAAAAAAATTGAAATAAGTATCAAAGTATTTGATGCAGAGAAACCACAAACATGCACAGAGCAAAAGATGGACATACTACTTTAACTGGTTATTATGAAACATGCCAATGTGTTGAGCATTTAAGCTCAATGTTCTTCAAATGGAGGAGGACTGTAGGAAAAGATGCAAATCAGGTGTAGACAAAAATATATCAATATCAAAACCTACTGAATACAAATAAAACTGAGGAAGATAAACATTATACAATGAACATCTCTTACATTAAAGAAGTAATATATTTTCGGATTATAGTTTTATAAATAACAAGGATTTGTCAGGGAGATGGAGAGCAGCCAATTAAAACTACAAAAAAACAAAAACTAATGATAGTCGACAATGACAAAACGTTACAGGATACAGCACAGATGAAGTTCCTCATTCAGCCCATATGGAGCCGTAGACCCAGATAAAAAGCCCATTTAGCTTCCGCCTGCAGCAGAACTTGGTTGTGGTCTCCACTCCTAGTGGGAGGCTTGATTGACTGTGTAGCCCAGAATTTGTATTCTGTGAACAAGTGTCAGGAAGTGGTTAGCCAGAGGAGAAGAAGAATCTTTCCCATTGAGACAGCTTTTTGTATTCAATAAGGCCTGTATATTTCACAGACATATTGTTTCAGGCAAGGGAAATAAACAACATAAAGTTGGCCTTGGGAGCTACATAAGTTAGAACATGAGGGCGGACGAAGCCATGTCCACACAGAGGAGCTAACTTGTCTAATGGGACAAGTGCTGTAGCGCTATTTTGTAGTGGGAGACTTGACTTGATCCCAGCAGTGTCTGAGGTTGGTGTAACATTTAAGAGTTACAGTGTGTTTCTCTCTGAAAACATCATGTAATTTGCCAAACCTGCTAGTAGCTCTACTAGTAGATTCTGTTTGCTCAAATAAGCCTGTGTTGTAGGCATTCACACACCATCTCAGTGATGTGTCCCTACACTTCTTAATAAAAACAGAAGATTATTAAAACATTTTAAAGATTCATGATTTAAATTTAGTATTACTACAGTTGGTCCTGTCTTGGCACAGTAGAGGCACATACTCACGCAAACACAACCACCCACAGGGCTTCACAGAAACACAAATTTCTCTATGGCCCTTCTGTTTTGTCCTGTTTACTTGTCGATAAAAACAAAAGACCAGACCAAGCTGGACTGATTTCCCCTGCCTCTGTTAGGAAGGAGCACACACACATGCACACACAATGACCCTTACTCTGGGCTGGTATAACAAAGCGTCCAGCAGCAACAAGCAAACACCAGAAAATAGCTTTCACTTGTTGTTTCTCAGTATCTGGAGATCTGTTCCCTGGAAAGGTCTGTCTCTGGCTGTCAAAACAGAGACACACAAACACAGACACACACACACATACAAATAGATATTCACTAACACAGACAGAAATGACAGATGCACATTCAGTAAATAAAAAAAGTGCTGCCAAGGAGAAAGGGTTAGTTACTGAGGTGTAGGAAGGAGGGAGAGAAGCAGCTGCTGAGCAAGTATATAACAACTGTATATGCATGTGTGTGTGTG
>JABXJD010000695.1:0-5000 GCA_013375575.1 Percina caprodes | reverse complement strand
CTGCATGCAGAGACTCAAGAAATGCAGGCATGAGTCTATCTGGCTTTGGGTATCCAGGGAAAAATAAATAAAATCCCACAAAATTAAGCTATCCCATATGCTCATGAACATGAATTTGATGATTCAAATCCTTTGGAACCACTGTTGTCTGTCGACGTGACACATTGTTTCCCTTCTCTGAATATGACATGGCCAGCACAAACCCTGTATTAACTAGAAATGTAACTGTTGTAATGGCTGATGATATATATACATTACTGTTAGTGTGTGAGTGAGCAGCATGGATGCCCTTGAGCAAGTCACTTAACCCAGATCTTAAGGACCTGTGCAACTGCAAAGACTAGACGCTGCAGTTAAAGTATATTGAAGTCTCCCCATTGACTCATGTGGAGCTGTGTGAATTTAAAGCAGGGTGCTAATAAAAAAAATTGTGTGTGTGTTTATGCACTCAGTTAACCTTTCCTGGATAAATAAAGATTAAAAATGAAAGAGGGGGAAAGGCACAGAGAAGATAGAAGCACTGCTCACCTCATGTCCACTCCCCTGCCATAGTAGAAGTTCAGTGGTTCTGAGCTTAGTGTGAACTCTTGACCATCTCCTTCTTTTTAGATAGCAGGTATCTTCAGGGGTACATGACTGGTCACTGAGGAGTCAGCTCAAAGCAGACTGTCTTTTTCTCCCCACACTCACCCACTGCCCTGCCCACTTCATGTCTTATCTAGAATAACACATGGCTGTGTAGTGTTTAGCTCTGGTCTAGTTACCTGCTAGGCTTTCAATGATGCTTCTCCCAAATGTTTTTTGCTAACGGTTTTGTGTATATGTGGGTATAAGAAAGCATGGGGAACAGGGTGGTAGTAGTGTGAATGCTTGTTTCAGAGAGGAGAAAATAGTTCAGGGGCTGTGGTGAGGTGGATTAGCGGGTGGTTTGAGGTTCTCCCCATCATGTGCCAGGTCAAGTGAAGGAAGAGACACTGAGTGGGAAGAGGAAAGAAAATGAGAAGAAAGGAGTTGAAAGAAGGGGTTGTGTTAAACAGTGCATTTTGTGTTTACAGTACTTTGTCTGTAGTCTAGGTTTCTTCTTCATAGTTTCTTTTTACTGAATTTTACAATGTACATAGAATTAAAACATACACAAAAAAACAGACAAAAAAACAACATTCCCAACCCATATCAAACATACCCAACCCCCCCTGCTATCACTCCATGAATTGAGACTCTGGTTAATAGAGGAATGTGCAACATGATTACCCAGACAGCAAAATGTATTTGGGCCAGGTCATGATTAGCATTCTACATGGATTCGCAAGATCTCGTGGGTCCTTGTCAGTCATGGCCGCAGCCGTTCCGCAACAAATCGGGACCTGGTGGGTGTTGACGGACGGCGGAGCACAGAGCCGACACGCAGCGGAGCCGATCCGCAGCTGTTCTGCAACCGGTGGAAATCAGGTGTCTGGTTGTTAGAATGTCAGTGTAAACTAAGTTTGTCAACTTTTATGTTTAATATAACTATTTAACAGACTGACATGACATCAACACTAGTTTATTTTTTTAAATGTTACTTGTATAATGCACTTACCACTAATAACAAAGAATGTGCAGCCTGCGGTCTTCCACTCTGCCTAAGTCAGATAGAGTTGTGGGTGTCTATGCCCTGGGGAATGACTGACAGGCAAGGCAACTTTATTTCTACAGCACCTTTCAGCAAAAAGGCGATTTAAAGTAAGTTACATGAAACATTAAAGAGCAATAAAAACGGTCACGATGAAAAAAAAAACTGGCTAAAATATTACTATATGTAAATACAAGAATAAAAGTTACAGTGAGTAAGAAATGGATAATTATTCAATTTAATAGGTTTAACAGGTTTGGGAGAAGAGAGGGAGGTGTTTTATTGCTGTCAGGATAATATATTCTAAATAAATTGCATAATGTCCTAAGTAAATAGGTTTGGAATTATTTTTACAACTGAAATATTTTTTTGTAATTACAGAGGAAATGTACTGTTAGGCACCGGGAACCTAATTTCAGGTACCGGTATGTACCCGTATCCCCTCAGTAATAATTCCAAGCAGTGACAGAAGAAGGTCTGGATAAATTTGGACTGTTAAAACTGTAGAGAGAGCCTCAAAAATGCCCCTCTGATACCCATCTATGTTAGGTTACTGCTAAGCTCTTATTTCTACTGTGTGAACAAAAATACATACATGCTACATTTATAAATTCAGTTACCCCTCTCTAACAAGATTTACCTATGCCATTGCTTTACCTAGTAGGCCAGTTTAATATGAATTACAGCAATGCAGAAATTAAGAGGAAGTCATAATCACATCACAACAAGAATGAAACCCATGGAGTTAAACCTTACCTTTGCTGAAGATTTTAAGAGTGGCCCCTGCACTGTTAATGTTGTTCTTTTATTCTACTACCGCCATTACATTTCTGACAAAGAAGAACTGACAATTTAGCTAATTTAGCCTTGTGTCCTTAGATCCATACCACTTTATTGTTGCTGCCTTTTTGTTGTTAGCTGACTATGAATTCTTTGGTGAACTGCTGCCATACTCCAGACACAGCAAGAATTCTTAAAGTTAAATTGTGTTCTTTAAAGCTCCATGTTAGAAATGTGTAAGTGTTTTGATGTGATTTCACACAAAGTAAAACAAATACAGTATAGTGTTTTCTGGAGGCTGACATTTCAGAAACTGGAATAACTGATTGTGTAGAACGCAGTGCCAATATGACAAGGAACTACAAACCTCATCAGCCACAAGCCTCTGTCAATCTATTCGGACCCAGAAATCATCTTAAATATGGGACGATGTGAACAGGGAGTTTCCTACATCCACTTTGAGGTTGAATACAATATGCGATTTCCTCTTCAAATACCCTGCAGTTAGATTGTCTTATATTAGATATGTAGACTCATAATTATTGTGTATGTTTTGTGAGTGTGCACCTTTAGGGGAGGATGTGGTGAGTGGAACAAATAATCTTGCTCCTAGTCCCGAAGCTGCTTGTTTGACTGTAGGCTTGTGGCTTTGATGTATTTAATTTCTGTGTGTGTGTGTGTGTGTGTGTGTGTGCGTGTGCGTGTGCGTGTGCGTGCGCGTTCATGCGTGCGCGTTAATGCGTGCGTGCATGTTCACAGGCCTTCTCTGGGAACTCCAACTCGGAGATCTCCGTTCGCCATGAGCTGCAGCAGGGAATTGTGGCACGCTTCCTGAGGCTTGTCCCGCTGGACTGGAGCGAGGAGGGACGTATTGGTCTGCGCATAGAAGTATATGGCTGCTCCTACTGTGAGTGGAGACAAACACACACACAAACACACACACACACACACACACAGAAACTAAATATACTCGTGTCACGTAAATTTACTCCATTACTTTGTCTAGTATTTCCAACAAGATGTATTGGGAGAACATAATGACGGTTCGTCAGCTCCAATCATGTCACAATGGGTTTTTCTTCATTATGAGCTAATTCTGTTTAGGAATCAAAAACAAACCCAGTCATAAAACCTGCCTGAACATGATTGCATGCACGCACACACGCACACGCACACGCACACACACACACACACACACAAATGTGCAGATATATGCAGAGCACAGCTACATATTGACAGACACATACAGATGCACACACACAATCACTGTCTTTCACTTTCTAACAAATGTATCACTCAGGGAACTGACTCTCTTGCAATCTCTTTGCGCTCATCCTATTAAAGGCTGCCAAATTGATTTTGATAACAATTTTCAATTAGGACTCTGCATAAATTACTGTTATAAGTGACACACGTACATCCTTCACTCAGGAGATGTGATTACACTGTGTGTGTGTGTGTGTGTGTGTGTGTGTGTGTGTGTGTGTGTGTGTGTGTGTGTGTGTGTGTGTGTGTGTGAGAGAGAAAACAAGGGTATGTATTGCATTCCAGTCAGCCCTCAATACCCTTTGATTATATTTCCCTTGTTTCATTTTCTTCCCATGTTCAATGAAAAGCAAGTCAGTAATGATATGGATGACAAGATGTGGTACTTCACACACACAGATGCACACGCGTATGCACAGATGCACAGAACAATAAAACACAGAAATCTAACCCACTATAAGTTTATATCCATCACCTGTCCCCTCCAACATAAACATTCCTAAACTCACAAACAACTTTGACAGGGAAATAATTCACTTCTGTGTGAATGCTTTTGTGCTATAAAGTCAACTTGTAGCTGTTGCAGTTTTTAACCAGAATAACTTCTACCCTTGTATTCTAGAACATGACTGATCTTAATTTGGACTTTACAAACTGAAAACAGAATTTGACTTGTTATTTAATCTCACATTGTTTTAAAGGCACATTTTATTTTAGACCAACATACCTGAAACACAGTCTATACTATTTATTACTATACTATACCACTATAAGTATTTTCAGAAATGGGTAACAGTTGACTTTAGATAACAGAAAAAGTTGGAAATTTGATTTTGATCCTAGTAGTCTGACATTGGTTTGTCACTAGCCTGTGAAATGTAAAAGTACTTAGAAGGAATCAAGCTAACATGTGATGTAGATTTGATTTATTTGTTCTGCAGCTTCTCCCCCGACTTGTCAGTAGTCTTCCAACAATGTGTCAGATATTAAAATGGTTTTAAGAATGTTTCTGCTATGGATCTGTTTAAAGGAAATACAGTGGTGTGAAAAAGTGTTTGCCCCCTTCCTCATTTCCTGTTCCTTTGCATGTTTGTCACACTTAAGTGTTTCGGAACATCAAACCAATTTAAACAATAGTCAAGGACAACACAAGTAAACACAAAATGCAGTTTGTAAATGAAGGTGTTTATTATTAAAGGTGAAAAAAAATCCAAACCATCATGGCCCTGTGTGAAAAAGTGATTGCCCCCCCTTGTTAAAACATACTATAACTGTGGTTGTCCACACCTGAGTTCAATTTCTCTAGCCACACCCAGGCCTGATTATTGCCACACCTGTTCAC
>JABXJD010002746.1:0-44980 GCA_013375575.1 Percina caprodes | reverse complement strand
CACGCACACACACACACACACACACACAACACACACACACACACACAATTCAGCTAACTGTGAGAGACAAAAAAAAGATTCACTTGTGTTGGAATTTTTACAAAACAAACAAATTGACAGACAAATATGAATTAAGTAAATCTTCAAAATTGCAGTAGCTGTTTAGAAAAGTCTGTTAATGGGACTTTAGGTTGGACTGCCACTACTGAGCATATTATTAGAATGCATATCAAAATTTGAAAGGCCTTGATGACCTAATCAATTCATTTTAATCATGCCAGCATTATGCCAGAAAAAGTGCCAGGAAACAGCAAAGAGTAACAAATTGTATGGTTAAAACCAGGTACCAACGCACAAGCGAGAACACATTGGCTAACTCAGATGTTGAAAGTGTTACACCGGAGTAAAGGAGTTTGAGTATAAGTGAGGCCGTTTTGTCATATTTAAGATGGACAACAAAGGGTTCCACGTCAAGAAAAAGCAGAAAACATACTATTTCCATGCGGCGTGGCATAACAATTATTATTATTTTTTTTTTTTTATGAATGTGAAGGACAAGTATGTGTGCCTTATCTGCGGGACCATGTGACGGTTGGCAAAAGAAGCAACACGGCCACACCACACATGTAAATCCACAATAACAAGCATGAGCCTTTCAAAGCAGTCTTCACATGTACAAAAAGACCAATAAGGAAAGAAATAAAAGAGGCCAATATATATTCAGTTCTTATAGATGAAATTACTGATGTATCTCATTGCGGGCAGGTCTCATTTGTTGGGCGTTATGTGTACCAAATGGAAGTCAAGGAGCACTTTCTTCAGGTCTGTGTCAAACACAACAGGTGAGGAGATGGAGAAAACAGTTCTTGATTTGCTAAAGAATAACCTACAGATCCAAAACACGTGTGGTTACGGCTACGATGGTGGCCAAAATGAGTGGTCAATACAGAGGAATGCAGTCAAGAATACTACAAAACAATGACATGGCTATGTAGGTACACTTTTAAGACCATTGCTTAAATTTGGTCCTAGTTGAAGCTGCAAAATGAAGCCACCACTTACCTTTTTCAACCTAGTAGAGAAGCGCTACGAAAAGACTGCATTTATGAAAAGCCAGTAGGCCTTGCACCCTGAAGAGCGTGTAATCAAACTGCAGAAGCTCTCTGACACACATTGGGCATGCCGAGAAAAAGCCCTACAGGCCCTCCTTACAGTTCTGAGTACTGTGGTCAAGGTCCTCACTGACATTACACTGCAGGAGCCTCCAGATACTGCTGCTGGAGATGCCAGAATGCACCTTAAAGCCGTAGAGTTTCAGTTTTTGCTTTGTCTTGCTATAGTCTCTGTAGTTGCTGTCTCTCACTTTCCGCTTTCTAAAACTCCGGTCTGGTGAGTTATGGGATGCGCAACATTAACCTGGAACTTCTGAGAAAGCGGTACAGGCAAAAATGGAACTGTCCATAGGACTTTATTTTTAAATGTATATTTCTCATGCGGCTGTATCCGACCGACTTGCAGCTGTCTGCGGTGTTTTTTCACAACTTGTGGAGGACATTACTTCTCAAAACATATGTAGGTAACCATTTATATCAGTGAAGGTTACGTTATACTCAAAATTGAATGTCTATTTTTCTCTATCTCATGCTCAAAATAGCACTCAGTTTCCTCTATCATATGTTTGTCTAACATTAACGTTACCAATTTTGAGAATGCCACAAGGCTCAAACAATTAGCTTAACGTTAAACTTCAAACAGTCTTTTTTTAGTCAAATGTGTCCAAATGTTTTTTTTATTAACTTCGAATGGTATCCCCTTTTTAAATCGACCATTCCCTGTGTGTGCAATGTCTGATTGTCTGGACTTAAGATGGCGGAGTAAAAAAGCCATGCTAATGTATGTATACATAGATCAGGTGATCCTTGCACTAACAATCTGTAAATCAATGTAAATAAAAGTCAAAGCAAAAATTAAGTATATCTTAAGTTAAAAATATGACCATAACATTTTAATATTGATTTAAATGAGACTGTTTCTTAATTTTGGTATTCTTTGTTTGTCATACAGGGAACTGCAGAGAGAAGTGTGCACGAGGACCTGGAAATGCACTGAGGATCTATGCTCGCCATGAACCAGATGTAGGAGGCATCATCAAGACAGAGAAACCCAATGCTTACAAATTAGCGTGGTGTTACCCAACAAGAGCCCAATGGAACCCGACAAGACCCAATGGTACCCGATGGGCCGGTTCGGACGCTATTAGAAATGATGTTCGGGTTGGGTCAGGCTCGGTAACATCAACGATAAGGCATTTGCTGTAAAATGGTGCTGCAGCTCCTTTAAAAGTTTAAGTAATTGTGTAATTATTAGAATGCTTGTTCTTTGTGTGTGTGTGTGTGTGTGTGTGTGTGTGTGTGTGTGTGTGTGTGTGTGTGTGTGTGTGTGTGTGTGTGGAAAGTGGGCAGAAGAGAAAGCGGAAGCAGACCTGTAGATGCGACCGGAGCAGAGTTGGTGGAATAAGTTTAAGTTTTGTACACAGTGTGTGCGGTGTCCAAAATAAACCCCAGACTGAAAGCCAAGTTTATTAATTTGTTCACCAGAAATAGGATTTTATCTCACTGTTATTGATTTATAACGTGGGCCCTGGAGGTAACGAGTCTCCTGGTAATGTGACCACGTTTGGAAACAGAAGCAAGCATTGAACATTTCAAGTCTTTGGAATTAGACTCCATTGCTATATGAATAGTTTGTATATATAGGGGTAGAGAACTATCAGACCCCGATGGAATCTAGACACTGGTGGTGGCAACGAAGGAGCCGAAGACCAGACCAAAGGAGGCTCTGGACTGGTCAGCTGGAGTAAATAACTGGAGGTGGAAGGGGTGGAGGGGTTGCACTCTTTGCCTGCTGACAGCTGAATGGCAAAGGGAGAAACTGATTTTTAAAGTAGGGTTGTAACTGTGATTGGCCCTTGCAATTTGAGTACAATTATGATTGGTTAAGCAGGAAGGTGAACTCCTCCACCAGCTGATTCAATTTAGGAAGAGAGCATTGATTAAATTAGGTCTTCCTGAAAGAATTTAGCTGAGCTACACTTCGATCAGGAGAGACTAGATGCAGATATGCAACAGTTAAAAAGTACATTTATTAAGATAACAACTGAATTGATTTGGAATGCACTGATTAAAAGTTAGGTCACCCTGAAAGAATTTACGCTGAGCTATGTTAGTATGAGAAGAAAATAAGATTTTAACTGTGTCGGGCGTTGGGTCTGGCACGGACATAAATATCTTAATGCCTGCGGAGCTCGAGGTCAGGTTCGGTTACTGCTCTGTCGACGCTTGGGCCAGGCTCGGACAGAAAAATGCAACCCAATCACAACTGTTGTCTCTGCAATCTGGCCAGAGCATGCTGCTTTATACTGGGGGTGCCATATGGTCTGAATCTCAGTATCCATGCAAAGTTTGAGAACTTACAGACAGACTTATAGACAGGGTAAACCCGGGCACTCTACCGGTGATTTGATTTTGCCTGAAGCTCAGTCTGAAACCTGCCGTTTAATTGTCCTGCTTCAGTGTGGAATATTGTAGGAACCAATCACAAACTGGCTTATCTGTCGTGCTTTTGGAGGGTTTAACACGATGACTATAGGGAAGCGACCAAGCAGCTTCTTGTTTACATTCAACATAGCAGAAGCTACAGCAGCGTAGACGCTTCTGCGTCACCCGGATCGTTGGTCTGATTGGTTGAAGAACTTTTCCAGGTGCGTACAGAATCATTTGCACTATGCCCCTTGGTCAATTCTCTTGTGTAGAGAAAATACAGAGCAGACTCCCGACCCATGCTAAATCTTTTTTTCTTAAGATTATTTTTTGGGAGTTTCCTTTATTTGATAGTGACACTGGATAGACAGGAAATATGGGAGAGAGATGGGAGGTGACATGCAGCAAAGGGCCGAAGTTCAATTTGAACTTGGGCCGCTGCAAAGGACTCAGCCTGAGTTTGGCTTGGTCTGGTGATAGCCAGACTAGGGACTTGATGCACTGCGCACAAAACATGCTTCTTGCAGTGAAACGTAATTGTTGGCCTTGCACTGAAGACTGTTTAGTTTTTTTCTGTTCAAAGGATTTACATTAATCTGGGTTTTCTTGAGTTGTACCTGAAGGCCTTTCAAGCACTTTGTGGGACTCTGCAATAGGTCAAAAACTAACCTCCATGATCATTTCTTCTATGAACATTTTTCTGTTATTTTAAAATGATTTAACTGATGTACCCTCCTGAAGATATTGTACCAAACCGAGGTCACATGTTCTAGTATGTAAACTAGTTTTAAAGGAAAAAGTGCCAATTTAAAACCATGATGTCAAATGATGCATTGACTGTTAGGCCGTGGTGTTTTAAATGGTTCAATGTGTCCCTTTAAGATTACTGGCAACACACAATAAATGCTGTACTATGGAGGTGCTCAACTACACTTATTTTATAAGCTTGTCAGCAAACATGTAATTACTTTCCGTTTAGTTTTGCCATGACTGGATTTAATAGTTGTCAAATAATCTCTATTCTTTGGTTAATGTATGCCAAAATGATAACTAATTATTTGAAGTAAACTGCACTTTAAAACAAAGATTATATGTCAAATATTAAAAAATAAGGATTTGATATGAATCTAATTTTTATTTTAAATGTAACTTAATTTAATTAGGTGTTTGTCGTGAAAATGCTCTCGATTTTGACAATAGTTAAACTTAATTTCTTTTTGTAGACTTTACGTAATAATTTGAATATTGCAAATTGTTAATTACTGAGTTTTACCAACTTAAAAAACAAGATGTTCACTAAACTAACAAAAAGTGTGTGTAAAAATGGCTAGTTTCACAGAAAATTTTGATCATGCAACAAGGCAGGCCAGCTTGTATGGAGCTATAACGGTGACAGTAACCTGAGGTATTGAAAATCAAATTTGGCATTGAAACTTCAAGTATTGGCACTGAATAATGTTCAACTGAAGAAAAAAAAATCTCAAAATCCGATTATTTTATTTTATTTTGATATTTTTATGCATCATGATATGTTTTTCAATTCCAATCTTTACAAAGTTTCTTGATTTCTGTTTTTTTCAATTAAAGTTTTTTTACGCTGTCAGGATTTTTACAATGTCACTGTTTTCAGTTTCAACTTTCTGTCACTGTTTTGGCGCAGGGGGGCGTGGCTTGAGGGGAGGGACTAAGAGGGCGCGATTTACTTATAATTTGCATACTCGTGAGAGTGACTGTGCGCGCCGAGGGCGCGCCACTTCACCTGGTACAACGGCCTTGAGTCCGTCATCCTCACAGATGCCTGGAATAACTGTATGGCCGTATATGTGCGATGGCTTCGACAAATTCATCTGCAGCTGCCAAATCTCAAGTAAGTCTCTTTACTTCTGCAGTTGGTTTGTTGTTGTTTTTTTTCCAATACAAGCAGGCAGGTTTAATGTTAACTTTTAATGGACGTGTTGCTGTGTTGGCAGATGTTAGCGCGAACATAAGCTAGCGTTAACGATGGCTAATAGCGCATGTCAGCTAACATTGGCTAAATTGTGGATAATAGTAAAGTTAGCTAATTTCTCCCGTCTGGATTAATCTCAATATGTCCTCTATAATCTAGTATTTCTTCATATTCTGTCTTCTAGGAGTTTGAGGCCAGTGTTATTGCTGCTGCTCAAGGCCTCATAACCGTGCTAACGCAAAATATTCAGCAGCATCGGCCCCTAGTACAGCAGAATTCAGTGCAGTCACAAGAGCAGCAGAATCCGCAAACAAAACAAACACTTCAGGAGGAGATGACTAGGTTTTGAACTATATTGACAATATATAAGATGTAGATGGTTATACAGGAAGACTAATTCGCACTGTTTCGGGTGCTGGGAAGACCATTTTGTATGTTGTTCCACTACAGCAGGACCTTGATCTCACGCCATTGCCATATGATGCACCTGAATTTCAAAAAATGCCGAAGACTGCATGTCAAGTGTGCAAAGAAAGCATGCCTCTGCATATTCTAGCATTGCACATTGAGGGTTGTATAGGGTCTCAGTCTGCAACAGATGATGAGGTAAATGCATATGCAAGATTGTTTTACACATTTGTACACAGATAGAATATTCGTACAATGCTATAATATTTTGTCCTTGGCAACCATATTACAACACATGTCCTAGTATCTGCAGTACTGAAGACTAAAAACTACTACTACTGCTATTCCTTTAATTGGCCAAATTTGTTCTTGCAAAATCCGAATTAAACCTGCACTATGTTAGTTCATTAAATCTTCAGTTGATTTGATTTTCTTTTTGTAGAGAGTTTGGATTGAACACCCCATTTCAATCTCAAAAAAATCTTCAACATATCAGAGTTCAAAGTTATGCTGGGGAAGAGACCATTTGGCCTTAGTAATTATACAATGTCCCAATATTGGTCCTTTTTATCTATTTTATCACAATATTATACTTTAATATTGATTATTTGTCCTTACTTCTGTTTATGGATACAACTGTGCTACTTTTAGGACTGGCGAAGTGAGGTCCAGGTTCTTTCTGTCATAAATTCATCAATTGAGCACCCTAAGAAAGAGTCCAAAGATGCACAGGTGATAATGATGCACTGTAATCTGTTTAGAATTCTACACTTAAGATATCAAGATATTTGTGCTTTAAATTGAAATTTTACAACTGTTCACAGGATAGAAAGGAATGCCCTATATGTTGTGGTTGCTTTCCATCAGATGACATTGCTCTGCATGCCAGCTTGTGTGGAGAAAGGTTTGCTGTTCTGTCATGTTAAATGTGCACATATTAACATGTTAATTTTATTTCACAAATGTTTGATCTTTCATTAACATTTTTGGGTTGTAATTTTCCTGTCCATAGTTAGCTCTGGACAGATAGAAATTCTAAATGCTTAAGAGTACATATGATTGCAGATGTGTTTGGTTTAAATGGATAATTATCAATATAATTTTCTGGAAAATGTAGTGTTTTAATATTGATCATTCTCAGTCCACAGGATACTCCTGACTACAATTCTGACTTCTGTCACACTAGTGGCGTGCTATGCGAGGAAGTGTGCCTATGGCTGATATATCTAGGTGATTTTTGTGTTCTGCATTTATCATTCATCGGTTTTCTTAAAAATTACAAACTTGTTTTGCTTTTCTTAATAGTGAAGATGATATCCTCCAGTTGCTTGCCAATCGAATTGATGCAAGCAAAGATTTTAAGATCTGTGTTACCCGAGATGACCTTGTCCAAAGAGGCTTCATTCAGTGGCAAAGACAAAAGAAGGGCTCCCCTGTCAACAAGCTCAATGTAACTTTCATTGGAGAAGCAGGAATTGACACTGGTGCATTAAGCAAAGAGTTTTTGACAGGTAATGTACTGACTCTTCAGAAGTACAGGTTCAATTACATTTTGTTATTTCCTTAATTGTGTTGTCTTCATTTGTTATATAAGAAATGATGAATGGCATTGAGAGGCGACTGTTTGAGGGCAATGGCAAGAAGGGAAAAAGTCCTCTCTACTCCATAAGTGACTTAGAAAATGGTTTCTACAGGTTTGCATTGTTTCATACTAGTCCTCGTTCTAACGTTTATACATGTAAGTGTGAAAAGGTCATGTACAATGTTTGCATTTTTTGTTGATGACTTGCAGAACTGCAGGAGAAGTGTTCTCAGTCAGTCTCGCTCAGGGTGGCCCGGCACCATGCTTCTTAAGAAATTGGTGTTTCCAGTTTCTTGCAACAGGAGACTTTGACACTTTGCAGTTGACCAAAGATGATGTTGACGATCAGGAATATTCTTCACTCATAGAAAGGGTGAGTATACCTGTTGTAAGTAGCTTTAGAAAACAATGAAAGAAACAAAGACAGACTGCTTTCCTTGATGTACAATATTCCATTGCTATCCTGTAAAGAATTAGGGTTGTAATTTTAGGTGGAGGCGGCAACTGATCTCACAGAGTTGACAGAAGAAATTGTAAGCTGTGGTTACACAGGGATTGTAAAGTTGGACAGGAAGGACAGTATTATAAGGTGTGTAAATTATGTATGTACACATACATTTAGCAGAGAATGTTTATATTATACATAAAATAAAACAAACATTAGGTCAATTCTACTGCCAAAGCCTTTGACCAAGGCATAGCTTAGATCTGGAGTTTCTTGGCCCGCTATGGTGTATATACATAAGCTGATGTCAAAATACTTTTGGTTTGAAAGAGGGTTGATGATGATTAAAGGCAAAAAAACATACAAATGTATTAAAACAAACAATAACTCAGCTACACTGTTAGTGGAAGTTTTTTTTGGTTTGTTTTGCTCCTCCACTAATCAAGACAAATGTTTCCTGTTCACTACAGAGCCATTGTTCTACATGCTACAATGCGTCTGACTCCTATCCTTCAGCAAATCAGAAAAGGCATGAAAGTCTACAACCTTGTGGAGTTGATTGGGAGGCACCCAGATCTCTGCTCAAACCTGTTTGTCCCAAAAGAGGATGATAACAGAGTAAATATGCCGGACATTTCCTCATCCACATTTGCTTCATTGCTTTTGACAGGATTGTATATGTTGTATAGCTGAATCTCTTTTTGATTATTGCACCATCATCTTTTCATGACTAGCTGTTATTTTGTTGTACATAATTTTGGAAGAATATAAAGTATATAATGTAAAGTGTTGACTTTAGTTTTTATTTTTAAATTATCTTTAGGCAGATGCTGATTACATAATGAGCATTCTAGTGCCTGAGCTGAGTGAGAGGGGAAGTCCAAGGCATCTAAGAGAAAATGCCATCATAAACTTCTTCCAGGACTTTCTGCAAGACCTCGAAATCACAGGTTTGATTTATTTTTTCTTACAGCAAATTTTCAGCACAATTTGCCATGCAGACAGTTGTTAACTTGAAAAATAACTGTTTAAAATTTTCTTCTACTTTCATTAAGTGTACATTAAAAAAAAATGCAGTAAGTGCTGAATTGGGCGTTTTGTATTTGTAAATATGGTGTAAAAATGGTTTTGTTGTTTTTCCAATCATGCAGGTCAGGATGAAGACCAGGGTGTTTGTGAGCCTTTGACCCAAGAAGCACAACAAGGTCTGAATGAAGAATGTCTGGAACAGCAAAACTCAAGCCTGTCGGTCCTAACAGTGATGCAGTGGTTAACTGGACAAAGGCACAAACCCCTTCTTCCCTCAGAAAGGGCAGATTTTAGAATAAATGTAAGATTTGAACACCACTGCAAAGAACAAATGCCTGGTCACCACATTTGCTACCCACTTGTGAGTGCCTGCACAAATACAATAACTCTTCCTGTTGCACATATGAATACATACAGAGAGTTCAGAGATATAATGACCGTAGCAATCAGAATGAGTAGAGGTTTCGGCCGAGTTTAGAAGCCATGTTTTCATGACCACCCATGTTTTACTAGCCAAAGTCAGGCAGTATTGTTAGTAAGGCATTTTAAGAGATGCTGTTAAGGGCAAGATGTTTAAAAAAAAAAAAAAATTGTGTGAATATTGAATCTAAACACATTTGCATAGGAAATTAGTGCTGATTCCGCAGTAGCATGTTTTTTTGTACTGAAAAATTGATTTTAGGACCATTGTTAACAGACTGAAAAATAAGTAAAGAACTTTAAGGATAAAACTGCAAATGTGATGCTCTGTTTCTCTGATCAAAGTTACTGAAGAGCTTTCAAATTTTCCA
Source organism: Percina caprodes (assembly GCA_013375575.1). NCBI lineage: Eukaryota > Metazoa > Chordata > Actinopteri > Perciformes > Percidae > Percina > Percina caprodes. The sequence goes on along the minus strand of JABXJD010002746.1, from coordinate 35,238 downwards.
TCATCCACAGATGTAGTACTACTTTCATGTTATTCAAGTGAAATACATTTTCTGTGGAATTTGGAGTTCTTTACAAGTATATTTAATTTAAATGGTCCTCAATATTGACTTGATAACAAATTTGGTTGATGTTGTCAAATAGACCTCCAATTTGATTTGGGGTCTCTTTCTTTATGAAGTTTAACTGCATAAGTTAATGTGCATAGGCCAGTAACACCATGGTCAATAGTCAAGTTCTTACTATGCTACATTTATTTGTTCGTGCATAACTTACAGTCTACACAGCAGTGAACATATATAGTATTTATATAGAAAGAAAAAGCCTTTTTTGTATACAAACACCAAATACAAATGAAACAAAATTATACAAAGAGAGAAACAGGTAAAAGAGCAAAGATAACATGTCCAGGTCAGATGAGGTTACGTACACAGCTATAAAAATAAAGTGAAAAACTACCTTTACAATAGTAAAACTGCATTCTTACTGTTTTTCAGAAAGTAATGGAAACACCACATTAATTAATATAAAGAGATGATGCAGACATCCAATGTGATGAAGAAAAGTTGCTGCATCATGCTGGAGAGAGACAGGATCAGTCACACTATTCGGTTACTGTTATGTACCTTAGTTTTTGTGTTATTCTGCCATGTTTATGCATGATGAATCACATAGTCAAGTGCAGCCTTGTAAAGATCTCTGCCATTGTCCTGGGAGGTAATCATAGGGTTAATGACTGTTCCCAGATCTGCCATAGCCTGTGACCCCAGAGGGCACTGGATTGGTGGTAGAATTACTCCACTGGCAGACTCTTCTGTCATTCCGTCATGGTTCCAGTCCAAGAAAAGATCTTGTATATGCTGTAATTGACAAGTTATTTCATAAGACTGCAGATGCTTCACAAATCAATTAAACTCAAATGATTAGGTTTGCTTTTCATTCATATAAAAATGAACCAAAAAAAAAAAGTTTGAAGTGAACATTTTTTGGCTGTACCTCTAAGTTCTCTGGAGCAGGCACAGGGTTCTGGAGAAGTCCTATTGTCCAAAGTTGATTTGGAGTCAGGTTTTGTTCCGTTCGCATGGCATGGTTGTCCCACCCGTCTTTGAAAGTGTCAAGGTCCCTCTGGAGGCGTGGTACAAATACGTAGTGGGCACAAAATAAATGCAGACTGTTGGAGGGATCTAGCAGGCAATCCTCTTCAAGACTGTGAAGTAGTTCGTAATATACACACGTTATCGCCATCCACACATCACGCCACAAGCGCTCCACCCTACAAGATAAATACAAAAATTCAGTGCATCATTTTAAAGAATGTGTATATATTTTATATTACAGGCATAAATATACAAAACAGACATTTTGATGGTTTTGAAACTGCAACCTCTAAAACTTCTGTCACCAACAGTTTACAGCAAGTGCTGATTATCCCATTGTATCTGAATAGTTTCTAGACAAGATGCTGCTGTTGACTTTTTTTTTTTTTTAAACAATTCTGAAAAGCTGATCACATACATAGTATGAGTATAAGTGGTAAGATATCTAAATAAACAGGATAATTGGGAAATACTGTACTGTCTTGTGATTCGGGGTACCGAACCTTATACCAACAAACAAAAGTAACCCTTATTGTGATATTTACCTTTGATTATGCACACTTTTTCCAGATATGTAGCTTGCTCTGCCACAGCCACGAACAGTGAACATGCAGTGAGCGATGCCAACGTTTTCTACCCCTTGGTCTCCTCTAACTCTAAATTGTAACATAAGAAACACAGACAAAGCTTAATGTTTTTAGCAAATGCATCTTGATGAAAAAGGACAATACTGGAGTCTCTTGCCATCCTATTACCTTAATGGAAAGCCAAACTTTTCAACAGAGCTCATGAAGAAGCCAAGTGCAGTAGATGCCTTGTTGTTATTAGAAGCACCCAGGTACATGATCTACAGCATAGAAACAAAATACTTTAGTAAATATACATTATGGAATATGGTAGGTCCAGTTACAATGAGTTTGTTCCATCCAATGTTTACCTTTCGTGAATAACCATCTATCCCGGCAAAGATGACAATGCCATATCTGGAAAAAAAAAAAATAAAAATAATAGAAGAGTTTATTTTCATACCAGGTACTTGCCAGACTATTCAAAGATAACTGATGTTAATATTATTCAAGATGATCATGTGACTAGAATAGCACAGAAAAGGAGTGGTGAAGTGACACCTACTGCTGTACATGAACTTACATGAGCTTTAAAATAAATAAAACCTACAATAATTCAGTGACAGGAGAAGTGTTACTCAAACAATGGCTTTTGAATGTATAAGCATAGTCAGAAGATGTAACCAGCACCTTTCATACAAATGTGACAATATACAGGAAAATTTATGTAAAATAAATGTGATCATGAAGTTTAAATTTTACACAATTTAGTGACAATATAAATAGATGCTTTACTATGGGGTATGTGATATAAATAAACATATCAGTTTATTTCACAATTGTCAACTAGGATTGTGCAACACAAAAAAAAAAAACTTCACTGCCTTAGTATTTGAGACAATGTTCTTCAGAAAGTCATAGTTACAAATTATTTGTGAGCTCAGACAGAACAAGCCAGAAAAAGACTTATTTTATTTATTTATATGGCTCACCCATATTCTACAGAGAGCTGTACTGTACCTGATAAGTTTGTGGTTTGTGTCCACGTGGACCAGTGAGTGGGGACCCTTGACGGAATATATTCTTCTAGCGACACAGCCCAAGCCTGTGAATCTCTCAAAGATCCCTGCAGAATCCACCCTGTGCATGGACGCTGAAACCTGCTCCCATCTTACACGGTGTCCCATAGCTTGCAGTTCGCCCTTCATCATTCTGTAGCCAATATGAGGCATCCTCAATTTAACTGAACGCACAAGGCTGTCCAGCTCCTCATTTGTCAGGTTGCTGTATGATCCCTTAACTGACAGTCCCTCTTCTCGCATCCGCGAAACACAGTCCTTTTGCAGACACCCAGTAACTTAGCTATGCAAGGGATGGACAGCTGCATATCAATGAGGTTTTGCAGATGTTCTTTTGATACAACAAATTTTGGCTGTCCCCTACTACCCGCCACAACCTCTACATAGGAAGAAGCTAAAGGTCTTTGCTGCTCCTCTTGCAAGCGAAGAATTCTCAAAACATCAGACAAGGCACGAACAACATCTTGTGGCAGTTCTACTACATTAGCAAAAGAGTGCACAAGTCCCATTTCATGGCTTAAAACAAAATGTAAATAGTCCAAATCCACTGGCTGACGTTGAAGAACTTCCTGAATCCTTCTTAACATTCTTTCCATGAACTGCCTCCCGATCGAAGGCGCCTGTAATTATACAAAATATACACACTGAAATTGGATGAGACATGTAAGTAATAGTTATGCCTTCATCCAGAAATACCATAAAAATACTTATTTTTGTTTACAAAAAATACATTAATGTATTGCAATACGGGATGTCCAAGTAACTCTTGTAATTAACACTATCAGTTAAAAATGTACTGGATTGAGATACATGTTTATAATGTTGTGTTCTTTCTTTCTCAAACAACAAACAATGTTGTTTGTTTAAGAAAAGTCAGTGTACGCGTTATGCCTGTTAGTGAATGTGTCTTTGCCAGAGTGCCAGTCAACCAGAAAATCAGTCAACAGAAATACTGGTACCTTTGGAATAAAGTCATGGGGGCAAACGCAGTCACTTTCTCCCAGCTCATTAAGAATAAAGGATACATTACATTAACATTTTCCTACATGAAGATCTGGTCTATATGTGGTCATACACAGCGCGACAGGTGTAGTCAGGTGCAACGTACACTCATCTGTTCTAAGTTTAATATTAATATTTACATCGATTAATAATAGTTAAAAAGCGTCGGTTTGGAACTTTTTTTAAATGGACACCCCTAACAGCAATGTATGGAACCGTGCTAACGTTATACAACTAGCTAGCAAGCTAATGTCTGATTGATTAAATAGCCGGAGCAGCCAACGCGGCCTCTATTTTTATTTACAGATCAACATAAAAGTATTAGAAATAACATACAATATTAGAAAGACAAATTTGATTACCGTTATCTGTTGGAGCCGCGAGTCTGCCATTTCCATCCAGTTCAGCAAGACCTCCTTTGGCCTGATTTAGCTAATGTTTGTGTTTGAGCAGTACTAGGGGCCGCTGCTGAATATTTTGTGTTAGCACGGTTATGAGGCCTTGAGCAGCAGCAATAACACTGGCCTCAAACTCCTAGAAGACAGAATATGAAGAAATACTAGATTATAGAGGACATATTGAGATTAATCCAGACGGGAGAAATTAGCTAACTTTACTATTATCCACAATTTAGCCAATGTTAGCTGACATGCGCTATTAGCCATCGTTAACGCTAGCTTATGTTCGCGCTAACATCTGCCAACACAGCAACACGTCCATTAAAAGTTAACATTAAACCTGCCTGCTTGTATTGGAAAAAAAAACAACAACAAACCAACTGCAGAAGTAAAGAGACTTACTTGAGATTTGGCAGCTGCAGATGAATTTGTCGAAGCCATCGCACATATACGGCCATACAGTTATTCCAGGCATCTGTGAGGATGACGGACTCAAGGCCGTTGTACCAGGTGAAGTGGCGCGCCCTCGGCGCGCACAGTCACTCTCACGAGTATGCAAATTATAAGTAAATCGCGCCCTCTTAGTCCCTCCCCTCAAGCCACGCCCCCCTGCGCCAAAACAGTGACAGAAAGTTGAAACTGAAAACAGTGACATTGTAAAAATCCTGACAGCGTAAAAAAACTTTAATTGAAAAAAAAAACAGAAATCAAGAAACTTTGTAAAGATTGGAATTGAAAAACATATCATGATGCATAAAAATATCAAAATAAAATAAAATAATCGGATTTTGAGATTTTTTTTTCTTCAGTTGAACATTATTCAGTGCCAATACTTGAAGTTTCAATGCCAAATTTGATTTTCAATACCTCAGGTTACTGTCACCGTTATAGCTCCATAAGCTTGCTTCTTTCGGGGAATGATTGTAAAGATTTACAGTTACAGAACATGTTTACGGCATTTACTCTTTAACTGATACGTTTTGGGACCTATTTGCGAGGATTTGCTATGGACAAAATACACACGGCGATACACTGGTAAGAGCAAATTACTATGTATCCAGCTAATTTAAATAGTTTCTGTTACTGTATTGTGTGAAAAGTTAACTTCATTGAATAATATATGTGGCATTTTCTTTTGCTGGGTGCAAATGTTCCACCTAAACAAGTTCTTTCCTGAGTTCATTTGGACAGTCATAGCCTCTGCGCCCGGAGCTAAGTATCGCCAAAGACAATTGTGATTGGTTTAATGGTCCCATGACATGGTGCTCTTTGGATGCTTTTATATAGACAGTAGTCCCTAATACTGTATCTGAAGTCCCTTTTATATAGACCTTAGTGGTCCCCTAATACTGTATCTGAAGTCTCTTTTATATAGACCTTAGTGGTCCCCTAATACTGTATCTGAAGTCTCTTTTATATAGACCTTAGTGGTCCCCTAATACTGTATCTGAAGTCTCTTTTATATAGACCTTAGTGGTCCCCTAATACTGTATTTGAAGTCTCTTTTATATAGACCTTAGTGGTCCCCTAATACTGTATTTGAAGTCTCTTTTATATAGACCTTAGTGGTCCCCTAATACTGTATCTGAAGTCTCTTTTATATAGACCTTAGTGGTCCCCTAATACTGTATTTGAAGTCTCTTTTATATAGACCTTAGTGGTCCCCTAATACTGTGTATGAAGTCTCTTTTATATAGACCTTAGTAGTCCCGTAATACTGTATCTGAAGTCTCTTTTATATAGACCTTGGTGGTCCCCTAATACTGTATCTGAAGTCTCTTTTATATAGACCTTCTGAGGTCTATATAAAATATAAAATATATATAGACCTCCCTCAAAGGCAGAGCAGGATACCCAGGGCTTGGTTTACACCTATCGCCATTTTTAGCCACTGGAGAAACTCATAATAACGTTAAAAAACCTCAAAGTGACATTTTCATGTCATGGGACCTTTTAAAGAAGTGGAGGAGAGGAGCAGAATTGAAACCAGAGTTCAGGGTTTTACTGTAATGTCTCTTTCCCAAACACATTCACCATGAAGGAGATGTTAAAAACACTGTTAAATTATAAGAACTTATGCAACAATTCTAGTGTCAACAGTAACAGTGGGAGAGGTCCTTTTCCAAACTCAGATTGGAAGAGAGACTTTCTGGTCTGCTCCTCCGGCTATTGAGAAAGACATTCCTAAATCTGGTAGGTGTGAAAGGCCCCTTAGTTCTGTAAGTTAAGTATATAACATACGTTACACAAGTTAAGTACCTTACGTGAGTTAAAACGTTGACTTTGGTTTCACACGGGAGACAAACAGCAGTCTGCAGGGTTAAAGTCCTGTGTTTGTTTGACCTATTCCTCCACCACGACCTCCTCCCTATGCAGACTTTGTCACACTTTATACTATGTCACCTGACCTCCTTGGCTCCCGTTATAATTACTATGGCTACTAGAGACAGCCCTGCAATGTAAGGCCAGTGACTAAGCTGCCGTATTTGATGAGTTGGGAGTGAGAACGGGTTGGGCCATAAGTCATAAGTCACAAAAAAGGATATTTCAGGATTACTTCTGCTTTAGTCCCACCCCAGTGCATTGCCGTTGAACAGTTAATCTCACCCATCTGGGCCCCTAAAAGTTTGCAATCAAATTGTCCCAGCTCCAGTTTTGGAAGTAGATTGAGATGTAATTGGTCTAAATTTATTTTAACATAATTTCAAGGAAAATCCAGGAAAACAAACAACACACAAGACTGCAATCCCTTGTTAATTGATTTTCATACACATATGAGAATTCATCTGCTTTAAAAAACAACACTTTCCTTCACAGGGTCATGAAAAGTCACATTAATTGGAAAGTAATGCACTAATGGTTCAACAGTCAGTTGCTATCATTAATATCTCATTAGGCTTCTTATTAGTGTTTGACATTATGTTTTGCCGCATCTTAATAATGAAAATATTGATTAATTATTCAAAATATTGGAATATAAATTGGAAGTTTTTATTTTAATGAACTACTTAGCCATTTTAATTTAAAATGACAGATTGTGTGTGTGTGTGTGTGTGTGTGTGTGTGTGTGTGTGTGTGTGTGTGCTCTGTACATTGTCACCACCAATCTCCTTAATATCCCATTGAGTGCTATTGAAGCACTCAAGCCTTCTTAGAGTTCCCGTAGAAAGTCATAAATTATCTCTCACACACACACACACACAGGGCTGAACATGAGCATGTACACACACACACACACACACACACACACACACACACACACTTAAATATCTTTGATTGAATCCATACGAAGATATCAATTAGTTACAAACACCCTTCAGTGCACAGCATGCAGCATGTCAATTATCATGTCATTATCAGGAAGACATCAATTAACCTTAAACACTTTGTAGTACTGCTTGTCAATGACAGTGGGAAGTTACCCTAACCACATACCATGATTGTGGAGGCCAAATTACTGCATTACCTGAGATGAAGTTGGCCTTTAGAAATGTAAGCATTGCACCCACAAACAATACTGTATTTTATAAACATTTTGAGTGCCAATGCAAAACCAGATTTCTTGGCGACCCAGTTTCAGCACGTTGGCAATGATTGGAAGCTGGGTTTAGCCAAATGTGTGTTCGAACTTGCTGAGTGTATTGAGGCACGGTGGAGAAGTAGATTAATCAGCTGTAAAGTTAAAAGTCTACATCCCGATTTAAAGACGACCCTCTTTTTCAGACTTTTTCTAGGAAAAAAACCTTTATTATATGCGGACCAATACAGTACTCTTGGGAAGGAACTTGTTTTGGTGGAAAATTTGCACCCTCAGAAGAAAACCCCACAAACAATATTGAATAAAGTTGCCTGAACAGTAATGTGAGCTATTTAAATTAGCTGAATAAATAATAGTAATAATAGTAGTAGTAATTTGCTCTTACCAGTGTATCACCGAGTGTATTTTCTCCATAGAAAATCCCCACCAATCGGTCCCATAATGTCTGAGTTAGATAGCAAATACAGTAAGTTAGTGTGGCCCATGTCCTATGGGGGGGTGGGATTTGTGACTTACACGGCTGCCAGCCACTAGGAGGCGATCAAGGTGTTTTGGCTTTACTAATACAGTCTATGCGTTAACCCCTGGTTACATCGTTAGTCATGTAAATTACATGCTTTGCGTTGCAGTGGTTCCAGTTGTGAGAACACTGCTGCAAGGCAACAGCATCATTAAAGCCACCTCAAGCAAGTGGGTAACATAATGTTGGTAAATAATTAATTGTGTGATGGAGGAAGAAAAAATAAAAAATACTGAGGAGTTTAAAAATCAAATTAGCTATTGAAAATATAGTTTGTTACCAACTGATCGGAGGTTAATGGACAAATATGAAGACTTACGTTTTAATGTATTTATTATATATTTTTGGATTTTTCTGATTACCTTTTGCTACCTTTGGTCAGTTTCAAGGCAGCATACATACTGTCCCAGTCTCAAGTTTCTTTGTGTACAGGTCACATTAATGTCGTTTTTTTCGTGTGTCATGCTATTATGAAGTAATGTATTACAATGGGAAGCTTATTCCGTGATCACAGAACAATTACAGTAGCGAGTAGTATTGAAAAGCCAAAAATCCGCGCAGGGAGGTTGGTCGGGGTGTTGGATGGGTCAAACAACACAGGATTTTCACCGGGGACTGCGTCCTGCGTATTGCAGTTCCTTTCCCGTTTATTATGTGTGGAACTAGGCTGAACCCAAATGTAGACAATACAGAGACAAAAATTATAGTTTTAACAGGTTAACTCCAATGTCCAAGGTAGGGATGCAACAGGGAAAAGCCAAGTCCAAAATCCAATGGGAATCCGGGGTACAGAGCGTGTGTGGTACTGTGTTTCTGAGGGTCCGTGTCCAATAAGTGGCGGCTAGCAGGAGTGAAGTTGCAGCAGGAGTCAGGTTCATGGAACTGTGGCAGACAAAGAATAATCAGGACAAGAAAATATCACAAAAACTAGTACTACAAGTAGAGTCAGCAGCAGAACTAACGTGGTCATTTTGACTATGATCTGACGAAGATTGGTAGGTTGACCGGTTATTTGAAGCAGAGTTTATTAGAGTAGATGAGCTACAGCTGGAACCCTGACTCCTAGAGACCAGGCTTCACTCCTGCAATTAAGGACAGACAGAGACGAGGAGGGAGCAGAGACTGAGCACTACCAGCAGCAGACCTTACACTGTTCTTTTCTTTTTAACCACAACCATCCCGTTGTTGTGGCCGGTGTGTGGCGTTTCACTTCCCTGTTGTAGCTTCACCCAGAGACCGCGGATCGTGTCCCGGCGCGACATGTTGTCACGGTCCCACGTGTGGCATTTCGTTTCCCCGTTGTTGCCTCCCACAGAGCAGCCCAGTGTCATGGCAGTTTGTGAAATGGTCACGTTTGAAAATTGTCACTAAATCAATCAAAAGAACGTGCCTATTTCACGAACTGGCGTGAGACGGGTTGTACACGGACATGTTCATCTTGGTTTTTTCGTGTCAATTCAATTCAGTTCAATTAAATTTTATTTATAGTATTAATTCATAACAAGAGTTATCTTGAGACACTTTACAGATAGAGTAGGTCTAAAAGACCCAACAGTTCTAGTAGTTCCCTCCAGACAGTGTGACAGGCTCTTGGTAGGTAATGTCTGATTGGCGGTTGGGGTTGAATTAAAGAGTGGCAATAACAGTCAGAGTAAAAGATAATGGACCAGTGACTAAAAAAAAAAATAGTAGTTTGTAGTAGTTCTGTGCGGCATGACAAGGCACAGTAGGATGTAGCAGGGCACAGCAGGATATAGCACTTGTGAAAAATACTAATGACCTCCTAATTGCATCAGACAAAGGACTTATCTCTGTACTGGTGTTATTAGATCTTAGTGCTGCATTTGATACCATTGACCACCATATCTTATTACAGAGACTGGAACATTTAATTGGCATTAAAGTAACTGCTCTAAGCTGGTTTAAGTCTTATTTATCAGATTGATCTCAGTTTGTTCATGTTAACAATGAATCCTCTGCGCACGCCACAGTTAGTCTTGGAGTCCTACAAGGATTTGTGCTCGGTCCAATCCTGTTCACTTTATATATGCTTCCAGGGCTATTCATTTGGCGCGGGCCACATGCGGCCCGGGAGCAACCGCCGAGTGGCCCAGCCCGTGGTCCTGCCAAACCAGCAAAACGCAAACAATGCAGAGCGTACTGTGCAGGTAGTAATTAGCCTAGATTAGCCTATTATCACAATGTCTTACTCAACACTGAAACGTAAAATTGACAATGAAAACCGTCAGTTTAACCATGGCTGGACTGATAAATACTTGTTTATTTTACCGCCACATCCAAATGCCAAACCGATGTGTTTAATTTGTAATGAGTGCGTTGCAGTACTTAAAGATTACAATCTGCGGAGGCACCGCGTTGAGAAACACCAGACTTTCCGCACCAATTTCCATGAGGGATGTCAAGAGAGGGCTGCAAAAGTAGGCTACAGAGTTTATTTGCATCTTACAACCGGAACAGTGCTACCACGGTGCGGTCATTCACAGCCCGAGAGGGAGCTACCGCAGCATCGCTTCGTGTTTCCTGGATATTGGCAAAAAACGATGAACTTAAAACAAGCGTGGCATCTGCTATAAAAAAATATACCCCTGTCAGATACTTCCAACAGTCGTAGAGTTGAAATTCTTGCTGCAGATTTTAGGAGACCTGAAGAAAGATGATACTATAGCAGTAGACAAAACTAATACTGCTCAGTTGTGCATATATGTCCGCTATTTTGACGGCAAATGCTTCCGAGAGGAGCTACTCGGCCTACTGCTGTTAGAAGGACAGACAACTGGCGATATAGTCTTTGGGAAAATTTCCACTTTTTTTAAAGACACGGGTCTGGATATGAAGCGTGTGTGCATACTTGTGACAGATGGGGCAGAAATGTCTGCTGAAATGACTGGCCCAGCTAACCTTCTTGGTTTGAAAATCTGGCCCAAATGAATTTGTAATTGAATAGCCCTGCTTTAGGCAATATTATCAGGAAGCACTCCATAAACTTTCATTGTTATGCAGATGATACTCAATTATATCTATTGATCAAGCCGGATGAAACTAATCAGTTATAATAACTTCAAATGACGCATTATCCAAAGAGATAGTTACTCTGGATGGCATCACTCTGGCCTCCAGCACCACTGTGAGGAATCTTGGAGTTATCTTTGATCAGGACATCATTAAGCAAATTTCAAGGATCGCCATTTTTCACCTACGTAATATTGCAAAATGTTCTGACAGGAACCAGGAAAAAAGATCACATCTCTCCTGTTTTAGCTTCTCTGCATTGGCTTCCTGTAAAATCCAGAATAGAATTTAAAATCCTTCTTCTCACCTACAAAGCTCTTCATTGTCAGGCACCATCTTATCTTAAAGAGCTCATAGTATCTTACAACCCTACAAGAGCACTGCGCTCCCAGAATGCAGGGTTACTTGTGGTTCCTAGAGTCTCTAAAAGTAGATCGGGAGCCAGAGCGTTCAGCTATCAGGCTCCTCTCCTGTGGAACCAGGTTCCAGTTTGGGTTCGGGAGGCAGACACCGTCCCCACATTTAAGAGTAGACTTAAGACTTTCCTCTTTGATAAAGCTTTTAGTTAGGGCATAGAATTGAATTTTGTTAGGGAGTGAGGGGTTCTTTTTCCCCAGCATGTTTCCTTGGATCAGGGAGGCTCCAAAATCATGGTAGCAGCTGTTGCCATGGTCCGCTACACGTCCTGCGATGCCATGTTCATCCTGCTACGTCCTGCTGTGGCCTGCTACGTCCTGCTGTGCCTTGTAATGCCGCACAGTGCCCTGCTATGCCATGAACTACTACAAAGAACTACTACAAACTACTATTTTTGTGACTGTTATTGCCACTCTTCATTCTAACCCCAACCGGTCGTCAGACACCGCCTACCAAGAGCCTGGGTCTGTCCGAGGTTTCTGCCTAAAAGGAAGTTTTTCCTCGCCACTGTCGCGCTGTTGCTTGCTCTGGAGCAAACTACTAGAACTGTTGGGTCCTTGTAAATTATGGAGTGTAGTCTAGACCTATTCTATCTGTAAAGTGTCTCGAGATAACACTTGTTATGAATTGATACTATAAATAAAATTGAATTGAATTGAATTGAGCAGGGCACAGCAGGACGTAGCAGGGAACCGCAGAGCGTAGCAGGATGTAACGGCATCGCAGGATGTGTAGCAGGACCACGGCAACAGCTGCGACCATGACAGTCAGCACGTTTTTTTTTAAAGTTATGTATTTCAACTGGAAGCATCTTTTGTATTCACAGCATGATTCTTTCTGCCAGTTGGGCTGCGGCAGAGAAGCTGTATGGCTTTGTCATTATTGGTACTTTTTTAATCATAACGTCTAAATAAATGTTGATTAATGAAGCATTATAGTATATGTATATATATTAAACAACAAGTTTAATTTATTATTTCCCTGGTAATAATACCGAAATAACAATGAAAGAAATAAATGTAAACCATGACAACATTCCGTGAATAAATGTTGGTTAAAATAGCAGTTAAAAGGCTACAAATACCAATAATAGCAAAGTCACACAGCTTCTCTGCAGCAGCCAGAATGGCAGACAGAATCGTGCTGTGGACACGAAAGATGCTTCATCAGTTAAAAAATATGCGCTGACTAAATCACTAAAAACGGAATAAACGTGTCCGTGTACACTAATCAATAGATTAAATCATGTGACCATTTCACAAACTGCCATGAGACTGGGTGTACATACACAAGGTGAGTGTTTGACATTCAAAACATAGCATCCTTGAAGATTGGATTTCACAACAACACACTTTATTTTCTGAGCATTTCTGCAATCACTTTGTACTTTTTGATGGAAGTTTTATGCACTTGTCTCTCTGCTGGTGTCCACATTTATTCTCTCATTTGAAAGAAACAGTCGCTCAAAGCATTGAATATACAGCATTACAAGTTGTGCGACATGCTGTTTGATGTCATAATCTAACACACTGTGTAAATGGTTCCTCTACATGTAGGATTTCCATTAATGTGTCTCTCTAATGACTATACTTAGATTTGTCCATGTGCACTTTCTATAGCTGCTATGATCTGCTCTGCATTTACATTTGCATTTTCCATTATTTCCTCTGTCTGACGCTTTTAAAGTGTTACTTACTTGTCCACCATTTAAATTGCTTAAGCGCCCCAGATGGAAGCCCAAAGCAGATCTGTCCTAGTATTGCTTGTCATGTTTTTGACTGCTATAAAATGGAGCCAGACATAGCTGCTGATTGGAAAATGAAAAGCATGACAAGTTTTTTTTTCAGTGGAATTCAAGGTACAACTGTGGATGTCTTTGAACTTCATTTTTTAATATTACAAGAGCCAAACCAGAGCCAGCTGAATTGAAACGTCTCAGCTTTTGATATAATCCTTCAAGACATTGTGTATCCCTGCTAAATTTAGCTTCTCTTGTGTTAAGATTGCTACATCACATTTCATAAAGTAGACATAAGAAAATCTCTATACATTTGACTTTCAAAATATTATATTTTTTTGTGTGTGGAGCATAGTACGTGGAGTATTTTCAACATACTTATTTTACATGGAACTTAGTTCTGTGGATTCGACTTGGTGACACTGGTTACTAATTAACAGCTGGCAGTGATCACATGCCAAAAGGTGCAGCAGCAAAGGTAAGGAAGAAGACCACAATCTTTCATGGACGTAAACATTCCACAGGAATTGAAATTAACTAAATTAAGGTGTGTCAGGAAACCAATGATTTGATGCATTTTGAGAATGTGGTTTGTCGTTCTGGTGTGGCTAACTCTACAAAACCCTACGTCTGTCATGTGTTTTGAGAATTGCATAGAAGCTTATTTTGCATTTTCCAGGGCCGATACAGATATATAGTGTACTTACATGACTTTATTGCCAAATAAATTCTGGTACAGCGGGATAACATCCAGCAGAGTCAGTGATTCAGGTCAGTGAGAGCAGTGCTTTGAGCTCCTTAACAGCCATATTGACTTGGTCATAAAGTAACCATAAATCTATAGGCATTTAATAATGAGGCTATGTCATCAGCTGACAGAGGCATATGTCTTCTTCTACGACTCAGAGAAACCAATAGGGGACATGATGGTATATACAATCAAAAGTATTAGGACAGTGAGCTTAAAGGGCTTTTCACACGTTGCGCCTCGTAGTTCATTTTCAATGAGAGGAGAGAGGGCAGGTAGGGAGGCGCTGGCAGTTTGACAGGCAACGCAATCCCATGAAACTGTTGCTTGTCACGCACACGCCCGTCCACTGCAAGAGTTTAATTGTGTTAACCCTTGTGTTGTCTTCCAGTCAAACCCTTATCGCTTTTTCCAACATTTTTGTCACTTATTCAACGTAGTAGGGTTCTTTTTGATGTTTTTTTTTATAGTTTTAATGTTCAGTGCTTATTTTGAAGGCCCATTTTTTTGTGATTAAAAAAACTAAAACTAGGACAACATGAGGGTTAAACTCTTACCTACGCAGGTGGCTTGTTTGTGAGTTCCTAAAATATAAACCTGTTTTCTAAACCATTATCCGAATATAGACAGCAGTGATTTTGCTTGTCAGAGCACCGGCACAAGACTGGATTTATCGGGTAACGTCAATAATTATTATTATGCAAATTTAGCTAACTTTAGTTATCAACAATAACAGTCCATGGTTAGTGATTTTCAACCTGCGATACAGTATACGATACCACGGGCAGCTAATCTCATTCAGTTGTACGGCAGGGTTACAGTAGTGCACAGAATCCCCATGGTTACCACACATTGATCGCCTGGCGTTTAATCGTGGAACGTTTTCCATCACGAGGAGGAGCAGATCCACGCAACTATGTAAATGTAAAGCAAAAGACCTGACTGTCAGCATTATTCAGCTCACAGTCCACAACACACTAAACTTTACTTTGTGTACAAGATTTAAGAAACTTTTTTGCAGTTTACAGCCAGCACAAGGTGCAATAATCAAAATGTTCCCTTTTTTCAGCTCACTGTGTTCCATTCCATTTTCTGAAAATGTTTTTTTATGAATGTATAAAAGTTCACCAAGCTAATGCACTTATTATATGCCTTTCTCAGAACCCAATCATTTAATGAAAGCGCTAAATTGTAAAAAGAATATTTAAACCCCTAACCACAGAGAGGAAATTTTATAATACTGGGACTTGGCATAGAGCATAGGCATGCAACACAGCATGGCTTGTTGATTGAAAAGTCAGCAATATGGGAAGTGTCATTGCATTTGCAGAGAAGCCAAAAAAAGAAAAAATAGTCTTATGGTACCTTATTATTCAACACTTTTACTCTTGGTCACAGCTTTTGGAATCACATGGGACAAAACTACACTTAGCCTTCTTTAAGGAACCGCAAAGAGTCAAGATCTGACAAAAGCCACATCTTAATTTTGTAATTCTGATTAACACTGTTTACATTCATTTCAATATCAGCTGATAATGACCATGTTATACAACTACATACCACATGGCCACCATAGCTTACTGGACAGACCAGAACACTGGTAACAAAAACGATTTTATATTTCTGGGTTATAGATGGGAAAAGCACATACAGTGGGGTGTGGAATGTCTTTGCCCACGAAAAGATCAAAGAAGAAGTCCAAAACCACCACACACACAATCACATGAAGGGCAGCCAAATGTCTCGTAAATGTTGCAAAATTAAGTTGAGGGTAGGTTTGTGGTCAGAGTAACAAAGAGGGCTTTCACTCCCACCTCGTTTGTTTGGGACTTTTCAGTTTGATCCAGACCAAAATTACAGGTGTGAAACCTCCCAGGACCACAGAGTGGACCAAACGGCCAAAAGAGGTAGCCTTGGTCCGGATCACACCATACCATGGTCCACAGAGATGGGAAGTAACAAAGTCCAATTACTTTGTTACTGTACTCAAGTCGATTTTTCAGATGTTTTTACTTTACTTTACTATTTATTTTTTTGGTGACTTTTTACTTTTACCCTTTACATTTTAACATGAATATTAATACTTTCTACTCCTTAAATCTTACAAAATTGGCTTGTTACTGTAGTTTTGTACAGAAGGTCGTCTATCAGGTGTGATTGTGAGTGTATGTTGGAGAATAGCGCAAGCGGGCACTATTATTGATTGTAATAAAGCATCAAAAGAGAGAAGTTGTTTTAACAGCTTTGCTGTTTTAACAGACACACCTGGAGCGAAGTCGGAAACCAGAATCTGCTTTAAATACAGTCCTACTCTAGTCCTTACTAACAAGTTTCAAATAATTTCACTGGAGTTCCCGTTATTTTTTGCCTCATCAATACCAAATTTAACCTAATTGGATGGTAATATACAGACTTTTCATAGAATCGCAATTGAATTAATATCTTGCTAATCAGTCAGAGTCTTATTAACAATAAACAGGCTATATGTTTTAGGCCTATTGGCAGACATCCATTTAAAATGGAGCATGGGCATATAAAGAATAAAGAGCCTTTTTTCCATGTCCACTGAAGTCTCTCAGCGTGTTCTCTAGTTCTCTAGTAATCTGTCTGGTCCAGGGAGCTTTGTCATTCTCAAGGCTACTTTTACTTTTATACTTTAAGTAAATTCCCAAGCCTCTACTTTGTTACTTTTACTTGAGTAAAATAAGTCAAATCAGTATTTCCACTTTTAACACAAGTATCTGTACTTCTACTTGAGTACGGGAAGTGAGTACTTTTGCCATCTTTGATGGTCCAGTTTGTTTCAAGTGTGAAAGCATTTTTGTGGATGGTTCGGCCTCTCAGGTCCACAAGAAGAATAAAAAAAACATCTTTTGGAAATTGATCTTAATGCCCATGTTAAAAAAAATTAGGAAAATACAACATTTTAAGAACACCAATTTTCTTTGAGAATGAATAATGTATTGTAAATAAATAAATGTTCTTTCTTAAAATGTAGGGAGCATAAGTATACACCCCCCTATGTTAAATTCCCATAGAGACAGGTAGATTTGTAGTATTAAAAGGCCAGTTATTTTCATGGATCTGATACTATGCATTCTAATAAAGTTCCCTTGGCCTTTGGAATTAAAATACCCCCCCTCACATCATCACATACCCTTCACCATACATAGAGACTGACATGGTTATATTTCAGTTAGCTTAATAGCTGGCTTGATTTGCATTAAGAAATCATCTTATGCAAAGTTTATGTTTATGTGATGATGTGGGGGTATTTTAATTCCAAAGGCCAGGGAACTTTATCAGGATGCATAGTATCCTGATCCATGAAATAACTGGCCTTTAAAAATAAAAATGTCTCTATGGGAATTTAACATAGGGGTGTGCATAGTTATGCCCTGTATTTTAAGGAAGAACATTTATTTATTTAAAATAAATTATTCCTTCACAAATAAAATTGGTGTCCTTAAAACATTGGATTTCTCAATTTCTTTTTTAAATTAAGGCATAAGATCAATTTCCAGAAGATGTTTTTTTAATCAACTTTAGCATGGGTGTGTAAACTTTCTCAAGCCACTGAGAAATACATTTCAGATCACCCTCAAGCTTTCTCTTGGCTCTCGCGTTGTGTGGAGCTGATAGTCTTAATTAGCTTTGTAGCAACTCATTTGGCAATGGCTTAATGAATGACGTTCATTAGTATAAAAAAAGTTACGCACTAAAGCTTAAGGAATAGCTAGTGTTTGCCTCAGAGCGGATA
Organism: Percina caprodes; assembly: GCA_013375575.1. Taxonomy (NCBI): domain Eukaryota; kingdom Metazoa; phylum Chordata; class Actinopteri; order Perciformes; family Percidae; genus Percina; species Percina caprodes. Next base: position 17,347 of record JABXJD010002746.1, on the reverse strand, counting down.
GCTGTTGGATCGGAGCAGAAAATAAATAGGCAGTTCACTTACGTGCTAGTAAATGTACAGTGTGGATTTAGTCTCTGAATAAATACTGCAGCTCTTCAAACCCCATTTAAATTTCCTGTGTCTTGCTGCTCAACTACACAACAAAACAAAAAGAACCGCGGTGGGAGTCAGCAGAAAAAACTCTGACACCAAACAAAGATACGACAGGACGGGGAAGTCTGTCTACAGACAAATTTAAGTCATTGATTACATATGTGATTACGGCAGGACGTTGTTGTGTCAATCATAGTTCTTTAGTGCGCTTGCATAACTGCACTGTGAGACCAAAACTAACCGGATCAAATGTATACAATTTAACAAAACATGAACGTTGGCTATGGTTTGGACTTTTTAAAAGGCCCTAAAAGTAGCAAAAACAATTCTTCTGAACAGTTTCCTGGCGTAAATGTAGAATAAATACATATACTCTTACTCTCTTTTACCTCTACACCTCCACCTGCTTATTCTGTGCTGTTTTTCACTGTCAAACTGCTGCTGTTTATCTCAGTCATGTGAGGACTGTTTCAAACAGAAGGCTGAGTGAATGTGTAGCAGGCCTGCAGAGAAACGTTCGGATATGCGAGTTTCTCAGAGGGATTTGTGAGAAAACAAATTATGTATCGGACAGCTGATGTGATTTTACATGCCTTGGAAAAATCAAATCCTTGAAGTAAATTGTGAAATTAAGCTAAAAGTATTGAAGATGGTCTTTTTCTTCCTGACTGATGCAGAGATTCAAAGGCATATCTTTTGTCCATATAACCCACCATATAACTTAATGGTTTATTTCTTTTGACAATGACGGCCATTCAATGTTTAAAAAAGCAGGCATTTATTTCAGAAGACAGCTGGCTGCCTCACATGGTGTATCTATGACAAGCAGATAAAATAAAATTAGACTGTATTTTTTGGGGCACAAACATATGCTGGATGTGCCAAAACACCCTTGTGATTATAAGAGACATGCTACTATTTGATACTCTGCCTGTAATGGAGGTTTAATGGTACACCATGTCTTACTCCTATTTCATTGCAACACAAAAGACACATTGGAGCAGGCCAGGTCGTTGTCCAAAGAAGTTAGTGTACAAGTGATGGTCTGGACAGTTTATGTCGCCAAGTCTTTAGATAGTCAACTACAAACTACAGGATTACAGAATTTAACAGAAATATTTGATTTGTTTCTGTATAGGCCACAAATTCAATTAAATTTTATTTATAGTACCAAATCATTAGTTATCTCGAGACACATTACAGATAGAGTAGGTCTAGACCATACTCTGTAATTTACAAAGCCCAAACAATTCCAGTAATTTCCCCAAGAACAAGCATTTAGTGCAACAGTGGCGAGGAAAAACCTCCTTTTAGGAAGAAACCTGGCCCAGACCCAGGCTCTTGGTAGGCGGTGTCTGACGCTGCCGGTTGGGGTTGTGATGCACAGTGGCAATAATAGTTAGTAGTAAAAACAAATTGCTTTAAATATCAGATCATCAAAGCAGCAGCATTAAGAGAGAAAAACAAATCAGGCTTAGGTGGAGAGTATTCTTAAGGGAAAGTGGGAGTCGGTTGTTCATAGGTCAAGTGGATTTGACCCTGCCTGACCCAAAAACTATAGCTTGCTTTTGAACACACCTGATAGGATGGCATGTAAATTTGCCGCAAACACCACCCATCAATAATGCCAGTTGAAATGTTAGGCTTGTTGCAGTGAGCAGTTACCAGAACCCAAAGGCACATATAGAAGCTACTATAATTTGAAAGCAAGTACAATTTTTTTTAATTAATTTTGTATTTATATAAGGATCCCCATTAGCTGACGCCTAGACGACCAGCAATTCTTCCTGGGGTCCACGACAACATTTAATCAGAGAATATTAAAACATTACGTGACATATACAAAAAAGAAAAGAAAATAAAGGAAAGGAAAAAATACAACAATAACGGTAGCTCACATTGACACTTTTCACCACACAATCAAAAATATCATGATAAATAATTTAACCTAGCTCTGGGGAGTCATTCCCCGGAGTCCTTATGTTCTTTTTTTCCCCAGCATGTTTCCTTGGATCAGGGAGGCTCCAAAATCATGGTAGCAGCTGTCGCCATGGTCCCGCTACACGTCCTGCGATGCCATGTTCATCCTGCTACGCTCTGCTGTGCCCTGCTACGTCCTGCTGTGCCTTGTAATGCCGCACAGTGCCCTGCTATGCCATGAACTACTACAAAGAACTACTACAAACTACTATTTTTGTTATTGCCACTCTTCATTCTAACTCCAACCGGTCGTCAGACACCGCCTACCAAGAGCCTGGGTCTGTCCGAGGTTTCTGCCTAAAAGGAAGTTTTTCCTCGCCACTGTCGCACTGTTGCTTGCTCTAAAGGTAACTACTACAACTGTTGGGTCCTTGTAAATTCTGGAGTGTGGTCTAGACCTGCTATATCTGTAAAGTGTTTCGAGATAACTCTTGTTATGAATTGATACTATAAATAAAATTGAATGGAATTGAAGGTAAGTTTTGACTTTCTTTTAAAAATGCACCTTTCCTGTGATAGAACGGATGTTACTTGGGATTGTATTCCACAAAGACATTAAGTTTAAGTACAAATAAATTAGAAAAGGTCGTGTATTGAACAAGTCAAGCAACGTGGCCCTATATGTAAGTCAATGCATTTATTATTGTATTTTGTTGTGCTTGATAAACTGCACAGGAAGTGTTCCAAAGGAGGAACTTGTTCTCTTTCTAAGTTGTGCAGGAGAGGAGGAAAATATTAAATGTCGAGTAGTACATCACTATCACATATTACAAATGATGTGGAGTATCTAAATACATGTATTTTAGATGACAGCACTGTTCTGCTCTCTGAGAAATCCAAGGACGCAGGTAAGTGGGAAAGCTGGCTAGCTGATGGATGGATGGATGGGACTGGTAGATTATGCTAGATGAGGTCCCAGTCTACTTCACAGACAGTGTCTGGGACTCACAGACAGTTCTCTGGCAATTTTTTTAAGCTCTAAAAAGGTAGAATAGATCGATGGAGTGGATGATCCTGAGCTTATTGTTTCTTTTTTATAATTATTATAATTTTTTCATCATGCTGGTCAAGAATGTTGAGTCGCTTTCCCGACTTGGGTATCCTGGGGGATGTCAAGGTGCTTGCATCCAAAAAAACAATTAAGGATCTGGACATCAGTTGTGGCCAGCAGGAGATGCAGTCCCTAGCAAGACATAGTCTGAAAGAGCAGGACTTGTTAGTAGAGTGGGAAGCTTATCAGGACCAGTAATATAGCTTAAGTCTTCTGATAGTTGACTTAATAACTACATACTACAGATTAATAACTGAGAGGATTTTGTAACAAGATTGATCAACAAGCTTAATTTCCTACAGACTTTTGGCTTCTACAGGGGCATAATACCTTTGTTTCATAATCAAGTTGCTAGTGGTAAGTCTTCCTCGGATGGTTTAGACACTATGGCTAATAATCAAAATCCTTATGGAGAAAATGAATGGGACTGTCGAGCTATATGCTCTTGGACCTTAAGGTTTGTCTGAGCCTTCAAGAGCGTGGGATGTGGTTGAGCTCAGAGGACTTGGTTTTCCAATCCCATATTGTAATGGAAATCATTCTTTGAGTCTGGGTAGGGGGTGGTAATCACCAGGAACCCAGGGGTTGACATGGAAGGGGAGTGGATGTTGGTAACTGTTCAATGCTGAGTTCATGTAAATAAAGATTTTGTGTGTTCTTGTGTTCTTTTTTCAGTCAAGAACTCTGGAGGAGTCTTTGCTGTGGCTGGTAACCACTCACTTTCAGGAACTCTGCCCCAGCTCACTCAGGCAACAGCTGTTGTTCTCAGACCTCAAGTCGGTGAGGAATTGTATAGGAAAATAATAAAATGATTAAAAAATCTACACAAATAGAGATGTTTATTTTGAAGGTAATTTCATTTTTCCATTAAGACTCTGCTGAGAAAGTGCCTAAAGGATGGCCATAGATGGACCTGAAGCCTGACGCTTTTGAAGATTCGTCCAAAGATTTTACAGGGTAAACATTGCCAGGAAAGATTAATGTTCAGAAGTAGGCTGTGATACATGTACATAATAAAATAATAATTTAACTATAGCAATTTAAATTTGAAACTAATATGCAATACATTTTTATGTGCAAATCCCAATGCATTAACGATTGAAGATGTTGGTTTTGCTATCATAGAAGCAGAGGATATCCTTAACATTGCAGGTGCACTCAATTTTCCCATCAGATATCTGACGTACAGAGACCAACTGGTGGCCCTGACTGTCAGATTGTATTTTGGATTGGAGGATGGGTGAGTGCTTTACATATGCAATGTCATAGGTATTGGTGAAAAAAAGATAAAGAGACAGACAAACGTGCATGCGTGCAGTGTGGTTGAGGCATCCCAAGTAACCCTACCAAAACAGACGTGGAATAAAAGGACACAAACAAACATGCAGTGTGTGTCAGTGTCCTTGGGTGAAAATTGAGGTTGGTGGCCAACTGTTTCACCCCACAGAGTCGGAAGATTAGCCTAGTTTTCTCTAAAACAAAAGGATGAGGGAGAGACAAGGGAAAGACTGAAGATGGATGGCTGTTAAAGGTCCCATGGCATGAACATTTCACTTTATGCGATTTGTTAACAGTAATGTGTGTTCCCCCAGCATGTTCTTATGTTGGCTAACATTGTGATTTTGTGACTCAACTGCTAGTTTTCTCTTTGGAAGACAAAAACGGGAGAAGAAGAGCAGGGCATGGAGAAGTTTGTAGCGAAAATAAAGTGTACTTGTGAGTTACTATTTTAAAATCCTGAGATTATAGTGACAGACACACAATACATTGTCAAGTGTCTTTTTGGGAAAACATGGATGAGTTGGTAATACAATAATTCCTGAAAAGACAATACTGTATGTAATTGGTCATAAATCTTATTGAAAGATGAGTCAACAGGCTTTACATCCAAACTGACATCCTCTCCATATTTACTATAAGGCACTATGCGACTTATTATAAGAAAGCATCAAAGGGAACCTGTGGTTCAGCTTATATTTTCTTTAAGTTGTCATGTTATCGAACCTACCAAGATTTTAATTGAGATTCATTAAGAGCAAAAAAACAAACCCTGATGAACCCTGGGCCTGTGTCTGGTATACCCTTTTGGTACATTCATGCTTGTAAAGGCCCATAAACAAAACTGTGTGGAACAACTAGCATGACCATAGAGACATTTTGAAATCTACAAACGGAATGAGAGTGGAAAATGTCAAGTGTAGCAGTAGGAGTGACGTTAAAGTGCTCAAAAGGACTTATAGATTCAGCAGAAGTTTAAGCACTGAAAGTCAGTCGCAGGTGATGAATTGAGCTGGATGTGTCTGTTGTATTTCTGGACTGTAAGCATTGATATGAGTTAAAGAGAATAAACTGAATTCAGTTTAAGTGTCAGTAAATGTGTAAACAATGAATGCAGTGTAATTGTTGCTAAAGGCAAATACGCTGATTAAAGTGTGCATCGCTGAAATGCGGTGGTGGTGGAGGGAACTTTTAGACTGAAAACCATGTTCAGGTTTGAACTTGCACTGAACCAGTTTAAAAGTATTAATGTGCAAACTTTGAATTCCCGGATGAAATCCTATGTCTGCTTAAAGCTCAAACTCAACACAAGAGCAGACAAGCTTGTTTGCTAATGTGGCCCCTCCTCACCCACATTTATTTGCAAAGAAAAACACATACAAAAATCATTATGTGCTGGTTTAAACTAAATGACGAATCACCACCTAGAAAAGATATTGCACAATCAAAACAAAAGTTATTGGCTATAAAATGTTATTGGATGTAGCAATAACAACTGTATCACACTTCATTATCATCAACTTACACATCCATTTAACAATATATTGCGGTTCCTGGAATGTAAAGGCAATAAAAATTGCTAAATTATTATACACAAGCCACCTTACAGTATGTTCATTATATACAGTATATAGAGGAAGTGGAAGGCGGAGAGCAACATAGGAACACAGATATGGAGCCACAGGGCACGTGGCAGCCCTTGTCAGTTCGTTATTAGGTTCATGTGGTTTAAGATAATTGCTTTATACATCAGGAGGTATGCAGTCTAATACACCTGAGGTGAAGAGCTCGGAGGGGCTTTAATATTCGAACACATTAAAAAGCAAAAATAAAGCAGAATTACCTTGATATTTCCATGTCATTTACATAGGTGGGAGAGTGCTTATGGATTTGACTTCCAAATGTACTTGGATTCTGTGGTGCATGTTAATGTCTTATACTTTAATTTAAAATCAACATGGTCCTTTAAATTAAATGACAACCTTTCACAGGACAGGGTATATGTAGGAATCCTGAAGTTAAATGTTATAGCGTTTTTAACACCCCTTCCATACATTTTAAGACCTCATTACCCCTATTTTCCAATGCAAAAGTGGCCAATGTGAACAAAAATCTTTAAAATTGGACCAGTATGGTTGCTGTGACCAGCAACCGCAAAGTAATCCTTCAGGGCAAACGCACGCTGGTAATTTCTGACCATTTAAACTGCTTGTTGCAAGGATCCTGATGAGAGTATTAAAACTCTCATCACACCCATTCTCCACTCACTTCACTGGCTTCCTGTTTCTGCTAGGATTGAATACAAGGTCTCAATTCTCACCCACCAGTGCATCTATGGAAATACCCCCACCTGAAAGATCTACTCACCCTCTCACTACAACGTGATCCCTCCGCTCAAAAAACTCCAACCGCCTCCTACTCCCCAGAACTAAGCCCAGCATCATGGGTGATCGAGCCTTCTGCTCTGCCGCTCCTCGGACTTGGAATGCCCTCCCTGACCATCAGAGGGCACCACAAACTATTGAGACCTTTATAAAAGGACTAAAAACATTTCTTTTTAGCAAAACCTATGACTTTTAACCTTGCACAAGAATGTCGTTGCACTATTTATATGTATTTTTTATCTTGCTTTTATGAGTTTACCTGTAGCACTTTGAGTTTTGTCTTAAATGTAAAGTGCATTACAAATAAAATGTATTATTATTATTATTAAGTGTCTAAAACAACCAGGGCATTTTCCCTATTGCAGCGGTTCGTGGCAGCTGGTTCTCACTCACTGGACCAATCAAAGATTTTTGTTTAATTTGGACACTTTGTGAGAATACGGGAAAACAGGGTCCAGGTAAAAAAAAAATACACAAATTCCCCTAAGAGGGTGAGGGTAAACATTCACACTGACAAGCAAAAGTTGCGTAAAATATGTGTTGTTGGAAACATTTGAAATTGCAAAAAACTGTGACCGTGCAGTCGTGGGTTAACTTATTCTATTCCTGTGGTCAATGCAATGCTGAGAGTCAACATGAAGGTTCATTTGGACTACGTCCCAAATATTTCCCAATTAGCTAGGTAACACCCATGTGACAAGGAACCTTCAGGCAATTTCATGAAGTAGCACAATTTTTTTTAAACCCTGCGGGCACCTTGAATCCAAGGTGTCTCAATCAAGTATGCTGTTGCTGCAGCAACTGCATTTGGCTTGTAATACTGAGTGCAATACTGGCACATTAAGATGGAACCAAAAATTACATCCAGTCAAATAAAACTCAAATTAGTTTTAGCCCTGTGAATGAAGAAAAATTTCTCCTCCTCTGACAGAATGACCTCAGCTATCCTTGAAGGTGCCTGAGTCAGATCCACTTTGTTAGTCTCTCATTATAAATCTAATCCATTTTGAGGGCCGTGGTACTGTAAGACAAGATGGCAGTCTATACATGCTCTATGTGGTCTACTTTCATATATTATCAGCCTCCTGCAAAAACAAAACCTATCCCCAGTGTTAATATTTCTGGGATTTTGACCAACTGGTCTTCTTCACAGTGTGGAAAATATTTCAGTACTGTAATGTTATGACATTAATACTGTACCATAACTGTTCCTGCTAAGACTTAAATTCAGCAGTTTTTCATTCACTGCTTGGCTTTGTGGATATAGAATTTGTTCTCTCCATTCTTCTATGATAGTAAGACAATTGCCATTGAACAATTTGAACAATTGAACAGTAGTAGTTTTGGTAATAACAATATTCAATAAAATACGAGTATTTATTTTGAACTGCTACAACAAAGAAGCACATGTCTGTGGTCAATGCATAGTTGTATTATTGTGACATTTATCAAACATGTAGAGGAGTGCCAATGTTAGCAAATTTGGACATTTTATATTGCTCTCCTTTCTTACCCTATTTAACATAAGCCCAGGGATTGCTGCAGCACTAAAAAAGGACCAAAAGAATATAACTGATAGCGGAAACGCTGACATTTATAATGACATTGTCACAGAAACTAATGTGGATCAGTATCTCAGTAGCTGTACACCTAGTCATGATATATGCAATATGATGATATGTCATGATATGACAATTTAACATTTTTAATCACATACACATTATACAGGTATTATCATGAATGATTTGTAGGGGTGTTACGAGACACCCAGCGCACGAGACGAGACACAAGATTGGGTTCACGAGATCAAGATGAAGATCAAGATAAATGAAGAAATATGACTGGAAGTCCATACAGTATATTCAATAGAGAGTCACAAAATCAAAAACAACCACGGAAAGGTTTTGTCACAAACTCAAATGACTGGCTTCTCTCCTGTATAACAGTTACAGTTACTTATTCCATATGTATGGTGGGGAGAGTCTCTTTACTCAGAGAACAAAGGTTACAACATAACTAAACGTTTTCTGGCAATAGCTGAGACCAAATGTTTTGTACTATAAAATATTTAACAGATGATTTTTGTGAATACAGATGCTCTTTTCTCCTTCTCTGCATTTTCTTCATTGCAGTAGAAGGAAGTAGGCTACTCTAGTATGAATTTATGACCATTATAGGATAAAGGGACAACATTTCTCTTTGTTTAATATCATTAAAGTTTTTCTGACTCATTTTAAAAAAGATAGAGAAAGAGAGAGGTATATGTGAGACGGCACCACATAGTTAGCAAGCTGCAGGTGTGTGTGTCTCGGCCAAGAGAGAAGGAGAGAAAGAGAGGGAGAGAGAAGCTGTACTCTAACATTCTAACGCTGGGTTTTACAGGCAGCTTTTTTCTTCCGCTATCGCGCTGTAAAAGTTAACTCAGAGTCAACTTTGGAGAACGGGAGGGGGGGATCTTCTATGCTAATATCGAGGTCAAAGTCAGACTCTGTCATGCTGGCTGCTGCTCTTCACTTGTGTACTGATACCATGAGACACAACCCTGCTTTAAATCTCTTTTCTCTCCTTGCTGCTGCAGCTGATATTTCAGGCAAAGTGTGCAACCCTCCACCTCCCCTTCTACCTCCAGTTATCATCACCCAAAGGCCCCCTGGGTCCTTCGGGCTCCTTCACCGCAACCACCAGTGTCTAGACTCCATTGGGGGGCATTGTCCTAGCTTCCTTACCTCTTTTAAAAAGGATTCTATAACGATGGAGTCTAAGCTCCAAAGACTGTATATTTATTATGCTTATGTACAATAAATCTTTGCATATCTAAAACCAAGTCTCTCCTGATTGAAATGTGTTGTGATCATAACCCACTGCTTAATCTTTAAACAGATATCTGCATATGGATGCAGGATCTGTTGTCAACAAGACAAGATGTTGGTATCAGTGTGGAGAGCATTGGTCAAAATGCAATCTTGGGACCCATCAACTATGCCACATATGCAGATACAGTATCTGATTTAGCGACATCTCAAGAAAGTGTCTGTGACTGCCAGATTGTATCAGAAAGTTATATAGTTTGTAAAATTGAACAAAGCACTTTGTCTGATGCATAATTAGGACGTTTTGTGATGCAAAATGTGATTCATTAGAACATGGGGTGCATAGTTGGCAAAGGTCTATTGGTTCACCTTTTGCACTAAAATGATAAGAGCTGGCCTTTCATGTCATTGTCTCCAGGATTCAAACCTATTTTATGTCAGCTGACATGAGTTTTTGTCCCTGCTTTCTGTTTAACAATAGAAAAAGGGCAAGGTCCTAAATTTAATTTAAAAAAAAAACGTCAAAAAGCCTGAGTGTACTACGACTGGTCTGTGTTAAGGAGTGAACAGTACAAAATAATTGCCTGCCCCTTTTATTATTCAGAGACAAGAGGCCGTTAGTGTTTTGACACTTGAGGAAAACAGTTTTTTTTGTCTATTTAATAGTTTAACAGGATGAGACGCAGTCACTGCCTGGAGCTCATTCTATCCGAGCCAGTTCATGAAAGGATTCATAGGGGGATAACAGATGTCTTCCCCAATGGCAAAGAATACAAAAAATAACATTCAATTTTAAGTTGTAACTACATTTTTACTAGGAAATCTCTTGTCAAGGTCCCACACCAAAAAACATGAAATGTTGAATAGCTGCTAATGCAATGGCTTGCGCCAACAATGACAAGCCTTTTAGTCAACACATTTCATTAAATTGAGAGCTACTGTAGATTTCGTTCCTGAAAGTAGTATAGAAAAGGATTTTTTAACAGGTACAAATAAAGAAGTGTTCTTAAAATCTATTTTATGAAAGCTTTATCATGTCCACTTGTTTCTATGAATATTTTCATTTTTTTTAGACTAGTCATATTTGTCTGGTTAGTGGCAAAAAATAAAATAAGGTAATTTAATAGCTTTCGAACAGAAATGTAGCTCAGCGTTAATTCTTTCAAGAAAGACCTAACTCTTAATCAATGGTCTCTCCTAAGTCGAATCTGCTGTTCGCCAAAGACTTCGTACATTTTATTATGCTGTACAATAAACCTTTGCATATCTGCAAAGATATCTCCTGATTGAAATGTAGCTCAGCGTAAATTCTTTCAGGGAGAGTTAACTTTTAATCAATGCTCTCTTCCTAAATCAAATCAGCTGTTGGAGGCATTCACCTTCCTGCTAAACCAATCATAAACACCCATGAATCCTATTCAACTGTCTTTCAGGCAAAAAGTGCAACCCTCCACCCCCCCTTCCACCTCCAGTGGTCTACTCCAGCTGACCGGTCCGGAGCCTCCTTCGGTCTGGTCTTTGGGCTCCTTTGTTGCCACCACCGTTGTCTAGATTCCATCGGGGGTCTGATGGTTCTCTACCCCTATATACAAACTATTAGTATTAAGATGGAGTCTAATCTCCTAAGACTTTGTACATTTTATTATGCTGAACAATAAACCTTTGCATATCTGCAAAAATGTCTCTCCTGATTGAAATATATTCTTGGCAGTGTGGAAGTCTTTGAGACAGGATGTTGACCATCATGCAGGGAGGTACACTTAACAGAAAAAATTACAGAATGGTTACAAGTTATGAAGATCTAACAAAAGTTATTTTTAGATTAGATAAATATCACCTCAGTATTCCTAAAATCCCAGCTACAGTCCTGTGCATGCAAACTCAATCGTTAAAGGCAGGGCAATTTCACTCATCAAAACTACTTAATTTTACATAGAATTATTCATTTTACATACAGCTACACAATTTACATAGTTTTCCATTTGTATCTTTTCCCATCTATTTGGCTAAGGTCCAGGGCCGTTAACACCTGCACGCTCGAAAGTAGCCCTAGCTTGCAATAGTGTGATGGTGGGAAAGCAGCTAATGGGCCTTGTAACTCTCCGCAAAACCACATTGTTGTTTCGTTTTGTATTATATATGCATTCAACAAACAAAATACGTTTAATTAGCAGTGATGTCCAAATGAAGCTTCATGAACCATTAATTGTATTTGTTGACCCAACTAGATGGCGCTCTTGGATTAAATAAAAAGGCTCAAGGAATATCAGTTCAGCGTGCTTTCCCCCGTTTGTTGAACAGAGAGCCCCATCTATTGGGCTCAGAAATAAAAAATGCTTCATGAAGCTTCATTTGGACATCACTAGTAATTAATTAATGTGCTTCAGAGGTTTTTAAGGCAGATTTATTTACCTTTGGCCAAATATTTAGGATTTATTATAAGGACTTATCCTCTGTGCACCTGTATCTATATGGCTTGCCAATCCATCCATAGTTGTTAAGACATGTCATTAAATACCACAAATTTCAACCTTATAGTGGTGCTAGAGAAAAACCAAAGGAATCACCAAAGTCATCAAGATTCCTCCCATATCCTATGGGAACCATTTCAATACAACATTTTTAAGCCATACTAGACTGAAAAACTGCTGCATGGTGTCTTAGTGAAGTCAGAGTTGCAAAATGCAATATGCAATATGAAAATACTATGAATTATTACTTGAAAGAATGATGTTGAATGCAAGGAAATCGATTTGTGCACTCGTTTGCTACTGCATTGGAACATTTTGTCGTATAACTGGGGTGAGGTACATCCGCCTGCAGCCCATTATGTTTGTCTTAGTCGCTTTACGATCCCATTTGTTAGAGGGGTAAATTAATTTTTGCAGAAAATGTTTTTTCAGGTAATTATGGAAATGGTGGTGTTTCCTGCACATCTGCTCAACCAGTCTGTTCTCTTTGGGTCCTGACAAATTACTCTACAGGAAATGCTGAAATAAATGCAGGGAAGCATGCATGCATACGGATATGTGAATGCATTGTACATGGGTTTGTGCAGACACACACACATCATACACACAAATCTACCATGTAAATAGAGTTTTCTCGTTGTGTAAAAGGGAATGTCAGTATTTTTTAACCTTGACCCTAATCTTTGAAATTTGGGTTATTATTGTCTAGCTAGCATGCTGCAATGTAATCCTATGGGGCAAATGTGGATCTTTTTTTTGCCAGTGAAAGGCTCAGATTGTTATTATAATTTATGATTACATTATGAAAAGATGTTAAAGTCTTCCAAGGTAACTTGCTGGAAGATGGGAGGAGGGAGAAAGGAGACTCGGGAAGTTAGTTGATTTAAAGTATCATAGCATTGTGTTGTCTATAAGATTTACAAATTCACATTTCTGAATTGTGCAGCTTTAATAAACGTTATCTTTGGATATGGTCAGGCTAAAGTTGTGGCTAGTGCTACAGCTACATGGATCCTAACACTCCGGTCCATATGCTGTCTACAGTGACCATTTTGAGCACAGAGTACTACAGCCAGCCAAAGAGGAGAAAAATCCTATACCATAACACATTTTCCTACAGAAAATGCTTTTCCAAGAGTGGAGTGCTCTACAGCTTAATGAGAGTTAGAGTTAATGCTATTACCTAACGTTACTTAGTTGGCCTGGCATCAGTAAGTTACACACAAAAGCATGGTAGGCAGGCTGTGGTAGGCAGTTTATTTTTGGTGTTGTTTGGCGGAAATTCCATAATAATCTTTCCTCATATTGTTATTCAAGTAGTCTGAAAGAAAACTAGACTTCTGCATCTCCTACTTTAGGCTTTAGTAAATCTAGGTGTGATGGGAGACTTTAGCTCAATGCTGTTGATATATTAAGTTTGTGTTTATGTAGCTAACTAGAGCCTCAATTCACAGTATGTCATCTCGAATGGGATGTTTATTCTCATGGAATTGCTGCTATATAACTGTCACACCACCACCTCATGCAAAGGCAGAGTGGTGGTGCACCAGAAACCTTTACACATGGACTTTTAAGAAGTCGGACAGGAAGCAGGAGAAGTGAAAAACTAATTTACTAACAAAAAACATACTCAAACAAATGGCACAAAATGAAACCCGGGGAATAAAAAAAAAAACTAAGATAGCTAAAATAATCCGAGGCAAAATAACATCAAACAGGGTAGGCTTAACTGAAAAAAAGCAACATTAAATCACTCTGGATCTGGAAAATACCATTACATTTACATTGATAAGTTACTGCTGAAATTACAATTTACATATATGGGCACCCATAAATAAGCACCTCCGATATTATAAAAATGTCATTCACTATCTTATCTATTCTTCTACACTTTAGGAGTGCCCAGCCCCTCAGTGCTAAAAGAACCTAATCTGGCAAACCTTTATGTATTCTCCTTGTTCGAATTGGTAAGCAGCTGACCCCTCCCCCCCAGACAGAACCATAACTAAAATAAAAATATGAACCCACAACAGGCCTATGTCATTTTTTACACATTAAATGATCATTTATCAAATAGTCGAAAACATAATGAAATTAAGGATTAATCAGATGCAAAACACCGTTAATTTTTTTCCACAGGGCCTAGTGAAAAGGAGAAAGGCAGCCTTTTCACAATAACATCATGCCATCTGGCTGAAATGAATGATTGGTACCGCTGCATATCCGTGCTCGCCTGATGGGAGGGACTAGAATGAGAGGGGAGAGGGAGAGCTGCTAAAAAAGGTTTCACTCTACTTCAAATTGTGGCATTATTTAAATTGTTACCTCCTGCAGCTTTAATGGGTGTACATTGACCGTCAATATTTCCTCCACAGCATTGCGTTGCAGTCCGTTTTAATTAGTTTCTTGTTTAAGTAAAAAAATATATGTTGTTGTTAGAAATGACAACTTCAATCCACCGCAACACACACTTACAGCTACACACAATCATAAATGCAATGTACACACCGAAACACATATGTAATACCCTCTTCAGGTGAAAGACCTTTATGATTGTAGGCATGAATGAATACATTATACATACACATACTTGTAGTTTTTCGGTGAAATAAAGTCTACAGTAATCTGTCTTTTCCTATCTCTCATACACACGTACACACACACACACACATACACACACACACACACACACACACACACACACACACACACACAAACTAATGCATCTGCACAAATGCACAAGCACTGATGCACCACCGCTAATCTGAAACCCAGTGTCCTGTATTTTTGAGAATATAATGAGTTTTAAATTGAAGAGCCCTTTTAATCCCTTGCAAACGCACAGACTGACACAGGACACATTAGCAAACATTATTACTATTTTTATTTTTATTATTCTATATTACGATATTGATCAAATTTAATACATTTATTGTTAATTAGTATGTTGTTAAAATAGTCAGAAATGGCCCAAGGTGACACTTAAAATTGCTCATTTTGTTTTCAGAAAATCCTTACATCCAATCCTTACATTCAACTCAATGTTCCTTTAAAAAACAGCCATACAAGTAAGATGGATCAGGTGATCCTGGACAGCAAAACATGAGCTTTCCAAATCTGGATCAATTTGATCCAGATTAAATGTTTTGAAAAACTGGGCCCTGGGTTCTAAAGTAGACTACACATCACAATGTAAACTGATAGCTAGCCATCATGGGGTCACCTTACGTGACAATTGTTATAAACTATTTTTTGTAAGATTATTGTTTGGTTTTTTTTCCCTTTATTACTGTTGTTAGGCTTGACAGGGGGAAGAGAGAGATGGGTGATGACCCGCAGCAGAGGGCCGCAGGTTGGACTCAAACTCCGGCTGCTGCAGGACTCTGCTCTCACGCTCTTAGAGACTTACTGACTCTACTTTTGACTGGGTCATCGCCGATGGTTGTGTCATTGTTAATAATTAATATATTGATAATATATTATTTTTGGTTGATATTTACCACTGTTTGGTGGATTATTTCATGGGGAAAAACATTTATTTTGTAACAGTTCTGAAAAAGCTGAATGTCTATTTTATCTACTTTATTATTGTATCAAATCAGGCAAAAACATTTAAATACATGTATTTACTTTATACTACATGATAGGAATGTTGTCTTATTTTACAAACGTTACAGTTTTATTACATGTTGGTGCTGGGATAAGGATGATTCAGATTTCATGGATCAAAGCTAACTCCAACCGGCCCGTCAGACACCGCCTACCAAGAGCCTGGGTCTGTCCCAGGTTTCTGCCTAAAGGAAGTTTTTCTCGCCACTGTCGCACTGTTGCTTGCTCTGGAGGGAACTACTAGAACTGTTGGGTCCTTGTAAATTCTGGAGTGTAGGCTGGAACTACTCTATCTGTAAAGTGTCTCAAGATAACTCTTGTTATGAATTGATACTATAAATAAAATTGAATTGAAATGTAATTGAATTGAAAGCTATCCCAATGTTACTGAAAAGTTTTAAATACATATTGACGGTTTGATCAAGATCATGACTAAAATGGGATTACGTGATCCAATCCAATTTCAGAATCTGTATTTTTTGTCAATGTCTGTCCTTCCAAGAGCATAGGGGGCCCTCCATATTTGAAAAAAATAAAACACACCAAAAGTGCCCCCCTGGATGACCCTATGGGAGATTAAATACGATAAACTGGCCCAATGTGCTATAAAATGTGATGCAGTGCTCTATGGTGCCATTCAAGTAGTGATGGCTGAATGATGCTTCATAAAGCTTTGTGAACCATTCTTGATTTTCTGAGTCTACTAGATGTCCACTCTTGCATTAAAGAAAATGGCTCAAGGAATGGCAATTCAGTGTGCCATAAAGAAAATGGTTCCCGAAGCTTCATTTTGGCCATCACTACCTTCCAGTGGATGAAACGTGATGCAGTGTCATAGAGGCTGCCCTACATGCTAGAAAACACTAGTGCTGATGCAGCTTGTGGCTCTTTTTTATCCCTGCCCATCAGAAAGCCTAAGTCTACCACTGAAACTAAGCCATCCACTTAGAGGAGCATTTCTTTCTTGTCTCGAAATTTACACTAATAAAAACTTTAACAAACAATTACATTATCACCTTGACATGATTATTGACTGTGAAAATGGCATTATGAATTGTGATTTTAGTTAGATTATATTGATGATTTTTTTTAATGTTGATCAACTGTCTGCAGACAGGAACATACGGAATATATATATATATATTCCATATTCTATATGGATGTGTTTGCATGGTCACACATTTCACAGCCTACAATTGTATCTGCACACACACACACAGACCAATGATAACTCAGAACTCTTTTCTATAGAAAACTGCAGCACAAATAATTTGTTCTTACAATCTGACAACCTGACTTAAGTGTTGATGATGATGTTTTCAGACAAATTGTCAAGTACAATATTTGCTCAGGGAAAGCACGGCAATGATGTGTGTTGATAAGACCTGAAATAGACCTAATCAGTGAGGGAGCGCCAGACCATTCTCAGGTCAATCTCTGGAAATGATAGCAAAAGGAAGAACGCAGGTACAGGCTGATGGGAGTAAAAAGCTGTAAAATCAAAAAATACATATTGACTAGTGGAGATCTCAGAGTCATTAACTCACTCATTTACACCAAATGAGTCATTTCCAATCTAACATTCAGTGACTTAGCTCAAAGTCCTCCTATATATTGTATTCATGCAACTTTGTTGATTACAATGGGTCTATGCAGCGTGTTATTCAGAAT